>PVKA01022365.1:0-29527 GCA_004027165.1 Ctenomys sociabilis
TGACTGGAGAATATTATGGTGTGTGCAATCAACTCTGGTGGAGTTTACAGAAGGCCAGCACAGCCTAGTGGTCCAGACCATGCACTCTGGAGACCAATGATGGGTGTCTTAGATATACGGCCCTCCACAAGCAATCTGTCTGGTTCAGATTTCAAGTCACATTTATAGGAGGACTGGAGCTGTGTCTAATTTGGGGGAGTCATCAGGATTAAATGAGATAGCACAGGTCAAAGGATTTAGGGCAGTGCTTGATACAGCTGAAGTGCAGCAATGCCAGCTACTGGAAAACTAGCAGGAACACTAGTTCTGTCTAGGTACAGTAACTCTAACAGGCAAACATTATAAGTACCATTTCTAACTAGAGCAAGTCTAGAGCTCAGAAAGGTCATGTAAGTGACCTAAGCTCACTCATCCACTAAAGTGGTGAAACTAGAATTCAAGCCTGCATCAGTGGGATTCCTATGCAAAACAAGATCACAGGACACATAAAAGGAGACTGAACAATATTAATTATTGTAACTGTCCTAGTAACCTGTTTTGAAACTGTTTCATTGCTATTTTATCTTTTCTCATTAAAGTGAAATTAAAAAAAAAAAAAACTATGTATTAGCCGTGGCTGCAGCCAGTACCTGGAAAAAAAAAAAAAATCATGTATTAAGTGAAAGCAAAAGTCTAACACATGAAAATATATGGTGCAGCTAAAGCAAAATTCAGACAGAATTGTATGGTAATAATGCTTACATTAGGACCCAAAACACAAAAAGGAGACTGAAGCCAGGGGCGGGAGCACATATTCGTCATCTCAGAACTTGCAAGGCTGAGTGAGACAGGAGGCATCTCAAACTGGAAAGCAAAGTCTTTTCCTGCTCCTTCCCTCTGGCAACCCCACCTAGCCCCAGAGCAGCCCTAGCTGGGCAGTCAGCTGGAAGAAGCAGCTTCCAGCAGGTGTCTGTTACAGTTGGGAGGGAGCCCCTAGTTTCACTGGCAGGGGTGGTGTTTGTGCCAACTGACCAGGGTCAATGGTGCTTGCAAAGCCTCGGCACGAGGCCCCTAGGGTTCAGAGGGTTCTGGGTCCAGGAGCCAAGCCTGAGATACATAGACACCAGTGTAAGAGTGAAGAGCCAAGATCGGTTAGGGTGCAGGGCTTGAAACAGCACCAACACCAGGGGTAAGGCTGTTGGATACAGACGTGGCCCATTTCCACAAGCACTGCTGAAGAGCTGGCTGTGTCTCTGCTTTGAGGAGAGCAGCAAACTGAGCCACAGAGGCAGGGCAAAGCTGAGACCTTCTCTTAAGCCCTTCATCATTATTTGTGTTTTCTACCATGCATATATATAAGCACCTCAAAACGTAACACTTATTTTTCACATTTGATAGGTCACCTTCCTACTACAAAGTGGGGTCATTATCTAACCTGTCTGAGTCATCTCTTTCATTCAACTAAAAAATAAAAAACAGGGGGGCCTGCCAGTTAGCTCAGTTGTTTAAGCGCCTGCTCATGCAAATGCAGTCAGGTGCAGGATACCACAGTTTGATCCCCAGCTCCGAGCCAGCCAAAAAAAATCTTTATGAGGCCATGGAAATGGCTCAATAGAATGAGCACTTACCTGGCAAGCCTAAGGGCCTGAGTTCAATCCCCGGTTCTGTCAAAAATAAATAAATAACTCACTCCTTCCAAGGCTATTAAAGGGATTCAGCACATAAATGTAGAGTAACAGGCAAACATGGAACTTCATTATCCTTGCCATTGTCTATAAACTTAATCTAGGTACCTCCCCCCACTAAGAAAAACAAAACAATCCTGAATGAACAATACGCAGGCCTGCATGGCTTGTTTCCTTTCTTGTTACTCGGGACATCTCTTGAGTGGTAGTGCAGCCTAAGAAGTCCACTCCCACCGCAGCCACAAGAAAGACCCTCAAAAGAGGAACACTGCACAAGCCCTTATCACCATCTCCATCAGCCCCTGCCAAGTTCTACAGTTTCATTGTATAGCAAGGCCTCTTTTCAGTTTTGGTTTTGGTTTTGATTTCTCCTAAATCTGGAGTAGAGATGGCAGTATCTCTTGAAAACCAAGGACCATAGTTAAAAACACAAAACAATGCTCAGAATGCCCACCAAGTGCCAGGCGCATGTGATCTGTAGAGAAGAATGTCAGCATGGGCTGTGGGTCCCGATGGGAGGATAGAAAACAAACAGACAAACTCAAAGAGCTCTCCATACACACAAAAAAAGAATGGGTGGGAATGGGAACAATGACAGCTATTCTCCCAAGTATTTTATCCTTCATCTGAAATAAAAAGGCTGTTGCGTTGGATGCAGAGGAACAGCCCCATAGGAAATCTTGGAGGCCCTTTAGCAGGGAGCCAGCCACACACCCACTCATGATCAGGCTTAGTCCCTGTGTCACCTGCCAAAGGACATGGTCAGACCACCATGCATTCCCAGGCCATGTCCTAAAGTGCCTCCAAAAACAGTCAAGGCTATATAATTTGCTTGTTTTCTCTATCAGAGCTGAGGATTGAACCCAAGCCCTTCACACTGAGCTATGTCAGCCCTTTTTAATTTTTGTCTTGAGCTATCATCTCACTAAGTTGCTCAGGCTAGCCTTGAACTTGCAATCTGACTCAGTATATGCCATCATCCATGCTATCTGCCTTGCGGTTTTGATTTTTGGCAGAACTGGGGATTGAACTCAGGCCCTTGCGCTTGCCAGGCAAGCGCTTATTCTACACTGAGCCATCACTCCAGCCCACTATACACTTTTAAGGGATGAGCAAGCCCCAAGGAAAAAGGTAGCTGCTACTCAGATGTAATCTTCTTTCGAGTTACTGAGGTCCAAATTACTAAAGATAGTTAAATGAATTATTGAAGATAGTTAAATCAAAGCTTTTATTTTTTTTTTTAGAACTATGTGTGTCTTATACTTTTTAATACTTCTGACATAATGAAAACAAAATTTAGACAAACAACAGTGATTTGCACAGTGCATTCCCACATTCAAGGGCTTTTCAAATCTCATTACATAAGGATGTCTCAGGTGAATACTATTTTTTTTAGCTGTGACAAAATATGCATAATGTAGTATTTATTATGTTAAACACTAAGTGTACATTCAGTAATGTTAAATGCATTTACAGTTCCACGCAAGCATCTCCGATATCCATTTCTAAATTTTTTTCACTTTAAAAATAAGTTATTTCAAAATAAGTTTAAAGGGCCTTTGAGATAGCTCAGCAGACTAAGCACTTGCTTAGGCAAGTGCAGAGACCGGGGTTCGATCCCTGGCAATGCATGCCACCGGCCCCGCCCCACCCCCAGGTGAGCTGAGCCAGCCACAGAGACAGGGCATGGTGGTGCATGCCCGTAATCCCAGCACTGGGGAGGCTGAAAACAGGAGGGTCACTATGAGTCCAAATGGCCCTGTACCAAATACATTAAAAAATAAAAAAATAACAAAAAAGAAAAGTGAAAGCTGGCTGCAGGCCCCAGTCAGCTACATGGTCAGGAGAAACGATGGATCTTCCACAGCAGGGGTCCCCACAGCTGGGCCATGGCACAGGCCAGTGATGGTGAAGCCTTTGGTGCTTTCCATGACACACAGCTGGCTTGGCATGCATACCACAGGTTCATCACTACTGGCACAGGCTAACAACTCCCCGCAATGTTTTCTGGCCAGTTCCTCTAGGCGGGATTTTAATAAATTAACACTCTCGTTTGACAGACCTTTAGCATTCTTTAACTCTATTTCTGGAACTACATCTGGGTAACTTGGTGGGCATTTCACTCTCAAATCGACTTTCACATACACTTCTTCACCTGTAAGGCCTTGAGGATACAGAACTAAATTGATTTCAGGAGGCTCTGTGACCCGTCCGCGAGCGTCCGGACGCAGGTCCTGGAAGTCGGAGCCGAAGATGGACTCCAGAGCCTGCAGCTCGTGGTCCTGCCGCTGCGGGTAGCTCTCCTGCGGCTCCTCCCGGCCGTGCCCGGGGGCCCCGCGACCACCAGCCATGGCCGAGTGGTGGCCCAGGCAGGCGGCCGGGCAGCCGCCGCGGTAGGGCCCAGGGCGGCCTAAATCAAAGCTTTAAGAAGGAAAAATTTTCCACAACACAGGAAGTAAAAGGCTGTGTCATTCCAGGAGCGTCACATTTTCACATTTTTCATGGTCACCAGGGTGTTGGAACTAGGGTGGCCAGGCCGGGGCCTCACACTCAGCTTGCTAGAGGAAACCATATCTCCACCATACTGTGCTGTCTTCTTCACTTTCCCAGTGTTAAAGATAAGCAGCCCCATCTCCCCCAGACTGCAGCACAACCACTTCGCCAAGCGTCACACAGTGAAAATACATATCATCTCCAACTGCTGCCAGGTTAGAACAAAACAGGTGCACAGCCTTCTCCCATCAGGAACTCACAAGATCATCTGGGGGAGAACACCTCAATTTCTAGAGCTTACCCTCAGGCCTATTGGTATACCCAAAACCTTTTCAGTTTTGTCTAAGCACTCAATCTGATGAGACAAAAAACAACTTCACGTGCTTTGATCTGTTTAGTGAATGATTTTTTTTCAACAACACAATTTTTAAAAAATCAAGTTTCTACCCAAGCTGTTACGAAAAAAAACAACCAAGAACATGAAATCTCCTCTTGTTAAACATAATGCAAATAATACATCAACAAATTTTTTTGAAGTGATTATTCTCTGGTGTGTTTTGGTAATTAAACTTGGCAATTTGAGGTGGCTACTCTCAAACATGAATCTTAAACAATGGGTTTTTATCCACCTCCAAAAAAATATGGATCTTTGGGAAGGAATTTTTTAAACTCTGATAAGACAGCAATCTACTTACCTTGCTGACTCAAAGGTACTTGCATATTAATTGCTTTAGACCCCCAAAATCCCTGCTGAACTGGCTAAATTGTGGGCCAAATTCAATAATCCAGCAATCTCCCATTCAGTGGCTCACCAGATAACTCTGCATGTTTAATTTAAAAGTACCGATCGCTGTGAAATGAAATGCTAACGCAAGCCCGTCTGCTGCCCAAGCCATCACAGGTCTAGTCTCTGATGGACAAGCGGCAAGTTGCAGAGCTAAGACTCAGAGCAACCTCTGGACAATGAGCAAAACACAGCTTGCCATCACTCTTCTAAATGGTATCTATTCTCCCAAATCAAACTTTTAAACATGCCCCTATAGGTTAATTTCCCTGATACACAGACAGGGAAATCTGGCCTTAGATACTCAAATATTATCTACCCCGATTGTATCTGATTAGCAAGAAATACACAACTCTCTGGCCAATGTGAATGCCTGTGCTATTCTAGCTGAACTGACCTAAGGCGCTTTTTCCTTTCTCTTTTGCAACTGTGTTCCATGTTTGACCCCTCAAATTTATTTTAAGTAGTTTTGCAAACAGCTTCCTCTCTCCCTTCCTCCCCCATGCATCCAGCAGCTCAGATTTCTCCCGCACAGAACATGTTTTGTCCACCTTGAGAAGTGGCACTGGGGAAGCAGAGAGCTTGCTTTTGGTAAAACCGGGGCCAAAAATCGGTTCCATTCATTCAAGAGACTAAAGCAGTTTTAAGGACTAATTTATATTTTAACAGAACAAGAAGAAATTAAAGCAATGATTTCCCCCTATCTGGCTGTAAAAACAAATATCTGGCTCTCTGGTGTCACAGTAAATATGCCCAGAAACATATCTAAAATCCCCGCATGGTTTTACTGCTCAGCTACACACTGGTACTAATCACCATAATCAGAATACTTCATTGGAGCTTTTCAAACCAAACATCTAAAGCTTGTTCAATAACAGCAACAACAATAACTGCTACAATAAAATAGCAATTACAATAATAATGACAACAAGGATTTGGAGATTAATGGAATAAGGGACAGCAAACAATAAGAAACAGTTTCTGGCCTGTGGTAAGTAACAAGGTTTTGACAGACAATACAAGAAAAGAGCAGTAAATCAATCTGAATTCATAAAGGGTTCTTGGCTTCTGGAATCATAAATGGCCCATTGTAAAGGTTCAATGTAAATTTTCAAAACATCAAACAGTAAATCAGTTTAAGAGAAAAAAAAGTGCTGTTCTGTCATTTTATTTACACAATATTTCTACAGGTTTGTTTGCCCCAAAAGAGAACCTACCTTCAGAAAGTTTGATTTTAAAAAATCCCTTTCAAATTACATCTGAGTCTCAGTAGAACGGCAGCAAAATGTGATTACAACCTAGGGAACACCCACAGGGGGCTATGTCTGGGTGTTACCCACTTCTCCAGGATCTTAGGAGCTCCATCTTCCAGCACAGCACTCCTCCTCTGCTCCCAAAATACATGATCCTTATCAAAACTACTTCCAGTTTCACTTTTTATGCTGGGAATTTTCATGAGAGAAAAAAAGGTATTTAAATGTTTCATTTTACAAAAAAATAAGATGATTTTTATATTTCAAAGTCACCCAAATGACCCATTCTGAGACGATTAAAAAGATCTATTTCTAAAACAACAAAATCTTCACTGAAATTATTTAGTCTATGCAATTTTACTGCATAACTGACTCTGTCTGAGCAGCTGTTTGCTGTGCTTGCACTAACAATAGTACAATATTCTGCTGTGTCTCTACACACGGATCAATGTACGCATCAACTAACCCAAAACTCAAAATCACCTTGAAGTCCAGTGTTTCTATCAATGACACTTTCTTGAAAGCCAGATGTTGCACACATTTGCATAAAGAATGTCTATCCATCCATTAGGGTTACAGTTTCTCCAATCAACCTTTAACGTTATCTCCTATCTGCTGCTCTTCACTCAAATCAATATTTTCTGCAAAGCTATTTTCTGCAAATCATTTACAAAAACAAACTTGAGCTTGCTCCTCTAACACAAATATGACAAAACTTGAGTATCTTGATTTTTCTTTAAATTCACATCATTTCTTACTTAGTTTAAGCAATCAGTGCCATTACAAAAATGAAAGAAAGTAGGCAACTCTAAATTTTGATGAACTCCTGGTACAGTTTCTTACCAATCCTAAAAATTTCCTTGCCATTCTCATCCAGCATATTTCTTGCACAGCTGTAGTTGGGACACTTCCAGAAATTTCAGAGACAATCAAATTTTTAAAAATTTCTACAAAAGTCAAATGCTTTACTGATGGCTTTAAAACTTAAAAATAGATCATTTATATTTGATGAATTTGGAAATATGCCTGCCTCCCCAAAATCAACAGTAAACTGAAGAGGGAAAACTATTTCCCTAATTGAAAGGAGGGCACTCCCAACACATCTTTTTAAAAAAATCTAACATTTTCTGAATTTTTCCCTTTCCCCCAGGCCTACACATAGGCCTTGCCCAGGCTCTGAAGTATCAAGCTAGTAAGGGTTTTTTGGGGGACCTAGTTTTTTACATAATGAATCAATAACGACAAAGATTTCCAAAATGTAGTCATATAAATTCTTTATAGTGCCTGAGTCAATGATCCAGTATGACCATTTACACTGCAGAAAAAAAAAACAGCATTTCAGGAGAGTGCACGTTTCTAGCTGGCAACGTAAAATCACAAGATACCGAAAGCCTTTATTATCAATAGTAAAAGTAGTGGTAATAACTATAACTGCGTTTATTAAAAATTTATCATGTACCAGATCTATTTCTTCTGATCCTCAAAACAGTCCTTCCTGATTTTGCAGAAGAGAAAGTTGAGGCCTAAAAGTCACTTGCTCCAGATCACATAGCTCATGCACACTGAACTTGCATATTCTGAAACTGTGATTTAAACTCTTTTTTTCAAGCACACTTTCTTAGGCTGTACACCTCCAGCTTTATTCAGTTATCTCTGTTTGCCTTTATGTTGTCCTGTGCTGTTTTGTTTATGATGTTTTTTCTTCATTACTACTGTCACATTGCCTGCCTGACAAGTTCAGGGTCCTGAATTCAATTTCTGGTACCCTAATAATAATAATTAATAAACATTAATGTAAAAATTCTTTCTAGAAAAGTTCTTTTCAGGGACCGGGGTTTGATCCCTGGTGCCACAGGCCACATCAGCTGGGCCCCCAGGCGCACTAAGCTGATAACCAAGTCTGGGCGTGGTGACACACACCTGTAATCCCAGCTGAAAACAGGAGGATCACTATGAATCCGAGCTATACAGTGAGACCCTGTACCAAATACATACATTAAAAAAAAATTTCCCCTCATTGCATATTCTGAAGTACATGTACATTTAGCAGTGATTGACACCTATCATTTTCCAAACACAAAATAAACCAACATTTCCCACAGACTTCTCCTCTCAGTGGACAAAACACGCTGGTTTCTAATATACCATCCATATTTCTCTGGTTTGCGTCATTCTGGTCACAGCTGCTGTGGCCTTCCTCTTCTCGACTCTAACTGCACTCACAATTTTATGGCCAGACCAACATAATTAAGCACTTAAACCTCAGTCTACTTCAGTGTGCTAATTCAGTTTGTTCCTAACTCAAGAACTAGCAATTCAAACATGGAAACAAAAATCATGTATTATATATGGTATCAGACACGATGTATCTAGCATTCCTTCCCAACCAAAAACTGGGAAACTGAGATTCCTGAAAAATTATTTGTCTTCATATGAGAAGTCCAATAAAGATTAAAGCTTCATTATATTTAGCTATGATTATAATAGCTAATATCATTTATTAAATACTTCCTTTGATTCATATACTCAAGTAAGTACTCTAGCTTATTTCATGAGTCTCACAAAATATTTATAAGGTTATTCTCTTCACTGTGAAAATGACAACACTGAGGCTCATAGCAGAGCACACTCCCAACTCAGCCACAAGGACAGGAATCAAGCATGTTGTGCCCCAAAGGTTCCCATCACTCCTGAGCGCAGCTACAGGAGTTACCAACACCCTGAAGCAGCTAGGCAAGGACAATACCAAGACCTAACTATCACAGGGCTCACAACTGAACTAGTCTCCCTCCTTCCAAAAGAGGCCTGGCAAGTTCCCTAAAGCAGGACCACATCCTTTCATCTGGGCTTTCTGAAACTGGCAGAGTTCATACAATGACAAGATCATACTGAATTTTATCAGCCCTCCCAGAGACTTCCCCTCCCCGCATCTGCCAGCCTCCATGCAGCCTCCATGGAGGAAGCTCAGCCTCCACCTGAGCCTGGGACCTCAGGCCAGGTGGCCCAGAGGTTCCTCACAGTGTTCCATCCATACCTGGCTTCCTGCAAACTCATGTATGCCGATGTCACCCTGTCACCACCCACTGCCCAAACTGCACAACAGGGGACTATGATAGCACATGCCCATGCTCCAGCACAGTGTGTTACAGTATCTCTCTAGAGCACTACACAGAGGACAAAGCTAGCCACAGGGGCAGCACCTGGGACCTCACATGGAAGGCAACAGGAAATGCTTAAGAGCACGAAGAAAGAGTTCTCAGCACTACAGCAGCTCCAGGGCGTGAGATTTCATCCTAGCTCGGGGCTGGGATGCACTCACAAAAAGGGGAGTTTTGTTGCAGCACTGGCAGGAAGGAGATGTGGGAGGTGAAGGAGTAGAATGAGCAAAAGAAAGGGGAGGGGGAGGAGAAGAAAAGGAAGAAAAAGAAAAAGAAAGAATGCCAATGATGACATGAGACAGGAGAGAGGCCAGCTTTGTCCTGCATCCTGTTGAATAGCCAAGAAAAACAATGAATCTATTTTTTTCCCTCCTCTTCTTTGCCTTAAAAAAATTCAAGAATTTTATTTCCTTCGTTGAAACATAGCTCTTGCGTAATTTTTGTGCTCTTTTCTGCTGTCTGCTATGCTGAGAGAAGGACATTTGACTGCCCAGGGACTTCAGGAGTGGATGCATAGGGGTGACAAAACTTGGGGGATGCCTCAGGCCTCAACGAGGGATACTTCCATATGCCACATACCCCAAATGGTACTATCAAACCATCAACTGTCCCCCCACAGCAGGAGAAATTAGGGTTCAGAAAATCAACATGCCCAGTCCACAGGCATAGAGGAGGCAAAATCCTGTGAGACTCTGTAACTTCAAAGCTCAGATTACCACGCTGCCACATCCAACTCTCTGGAAAGCTCTATTTGCAGAGGCACCCTCCTCTATACATCTAGGCACTGTGATGGACAAGACGTACACGCAAATAATCACAGCTTACAAAGTATCTGTAAATGGGAGCTTTGCCCTGGCACCAAGATAGGAAAAAATAAAATAAAATAAAACCTGAAGTCTTCAAAGGTAAAAGAAATGCTTGCTCAGGTAAAACAGAATCCTTCCTTTTCAAGTACGCTGGACACCACTGACATGAGTCACCAGCATGAAGTCTTTACCATGCAGAAAAGGCAGCATGATCTACACCACTCAGTCTACTTGCCGGCTGTGGGTAGCATCTCAGGTGCACACAGGCCTCCAAGCCGCCCTGGCTCCCTGCCCTTCTGTCTCAGCTCAAGGTATCCAGAGCCCATAGGACTCAAAAAGGCAGAGGGGAGGGTTCCTGAGAGCAGTGGCCAGCACAGCACTCCAGCTGTTCCAACAGCAGCAACAGCTTTCCCAGCCTCATCATGAGATGGTCTCCCCAAAAGATGGTGCACAACTGAGCCTCTCTAGTTCCCTTCATCTACCCACAACAGTCACAGATAAGTCTGGATCTGGGGACACAGGCCATCCATGTGGCAGGCCAGGCCTCCAAGACACTCTGTCCATATAGACACATGATTGCACACAATCCTGCCACTATCCTCATCTGGGGACACCATGCTTCATTTTTTAACTTTTCTCTGACACTGGTAAAAATTGATAATTACCTCCAAATGAAAAAGTGAATAAGCAGTTTGTGTTTTGAAATGTAGATCATAATTCAAACTGGTAGCTGACACTAATCATTTGATGTTCACTTGAAAAGACTAGATAGAGGTGGTGGGGGAACATTTCAGTAGGGGTACTGATAAGGAGAAAGGAAATAAAAATTATTGGTATTTACTTGGCCCACAATGCTTGTGCAGGGAAACTCTTTTGAGAAGGGTAACTTCAGACTGGTTATTCAATCTGAATTTTATAGATAGCACTGAAAATATTTTCTCACAAAATGCACTCTATCTTTACCATCATATCTCTCCAAGCGCTTGCATGTCGTTCATTGCAGGAATTCTCACTCAATTCTGCTCCATTGAGCTGATAGTGACCCAGCACCTAGACGGCATTCAAGAGTCTAACTGGAAATTACTACCGAGGAACATCTGTCCCACTCCCCTGCTTGCCAACCCTGCCTCAGGGGATGAAGATGGAAAACAACCCAGGATCCACACACAGAAACAACTTTTCATTCCCCTTACAAATGAGCTCCTCTGGAAATTGAGAGTTTAGGCATTTTTCAGAAAACTATGTTCCTGGAAAAACATGGCGTGAACCTCTATGGAGTCTGCAGTTGCAGAGCCTCCCTTTCCTACCAGACCCTTCTAACAAAAGCCAGGACAGGAGCTTTGAGAGGAAGCCATCAGGAAGGCCACCTATGGCAAGCCTTGCCTGGTGCTATTAAATTTTGTGCTAACTACCAGAGATAAATTAAAAGTCCCAATGTATACATCTATCTCACAACTTACAGGGGATCTCTCTTACAGACACACTCCCTATGGAAGGTTTATGTTGGGATTACAAAAGATGAGAAGGCAACATCTGATTTCAGAAAGCTGAGCCTGGGATGTTCCTCTACGTGGCAGTGATCAGAGGGCTGAGGGGCAGCCTGGTACCTCCTACTTGGATTCTACTGTGCTTTGCTGCCACACTGAAATAGACCAGCTCTATGAATCAGGTCAATGCATAACCTGCAAAGAACTGGTTTATCTCCAGACAAGAACTAGAATCTGTACCTCTTTTCTCACATCCACCAAGACCCCCTCAACCCCATGTGCTTATCAAGTCAGGGCCTGAGGGTCTTGGCCACGATCCCTACTTCCTATTACATGCATATGCACTATGGGCACTCCCTTGATGAACCCACCTAAGCAAGACAATCACCTGCATTGGAGAGATATAAACAAGCCAGAGAAACCAGGCAGTCTTCCTCCCAAATATGGGAATCCTAGTTGGTTACACCCCCATCACCTCCAGTATATGACAGATGCTGGGTCTTGCTCTGCATGATTTTCAGCTGCACTCTTGGAGCTGAAAACATCCAGGAGGTGCCTAAGGTCAGTCATTCCAGGGTAGGGGATTGCAGGTCTAGCCCAGGCTAGAATCTGGTGAATTAAGAGCTATAAACCAGGGCTAGGGAGACAGCTTAGCAGTCTAAGTGCCTGCCTGGAAAGTGCAAGGACCCGGATTCAATCCCCAGTACCACATGCCATGCAGAACCCACAATGAGCTGGCCACCAAAACCAGGTGTGCTGGAGCATACCTTTCATCCCAGTCCTGGGGAAGTTGAGACAGAAGGATCACTATGAGTCTAAGTTGCATAGCAAGACCGTGTACCCAATAATTAATTACTTAATTAAAAAGAGTGAGAGAGAGAGTGAGCTATAAACCAAAACTGGTCTTTGCAGTGGGAAAGTCTCTTTGCAGCTGGAAAACACCATGGAAGAATTGAAAACAGGCAAATCCTTATTCTAAAATAGGCATTACCTTTTTCACATAGGACACCATACCCTCAGAAAACAGGAGGCTCACCTTTTTTTCCCCTCCTGCAAATGTCACTTTTAGCTAAAACCATAAACTTGCAGAAAAAGAAAACTAAATAGAGAGCACTTGGTGACTGAAGTCCACATCTTCAAATGTTTTAAACATTAAGTCAGATAATCTCTACACTGATGTGAACGGGAGAGGAAATACATTTGACCCTTTGCTTCAAACAAAATCTTTCCATCTGGTTTTTAATTAGAAAGCAGTTGTTTTGCTTCTGCAACACTTTTTAACCTCTGCCATTGTAGGTACAAGCCTGCAAACCATATTTTCATTGATTAAAAAAAATTAAAACTAAATGTTGAAAGAAACAATATTTTCTTTTTAAGAAAAACAGTGAGCAGCAATATTTTGCCAGGGTCAGCCACTTAAAATACATATAGAGAAACCATTGAGACTGTGGCTTACAGTTCATTTTGTCTTGAACAAGTCCGAGGTCATTTTAACTGTGCTGACCTGTGGACCCATACCAGGAGCAAGCACTGTAAGCAAACACTGCCCTCTTGTGCACCAAACAGCTCCAGAGTCGGCGCCCATGGACAGCCTGTGATAGTACAGCTGGAGTCCCAGCCCAGGATGTGTCAGAAGAGGATGACACACATCTGTTTCCAGAGCGCTCCCTAGAATGTCCCCAGATCGTCTTCAGAGACAGATTTTGAGATAAGAGGAAAAGAGGGACACTCAGCAGAAGAAATCAGACCAAACCTAACCCACTGTTATCTGCCCTGGAAAACTCATTCCTCAGAAAAAAAAAATTTATTGGTCATCATGGGAACTTACGATGTTTTTTTAAAAAAAGTTTTAGAGACAATTAACAGTGAGTAAGTAGTACCTATTTTTATCTAGGTAATCTTCACCAGGAAAATACTCCATTTGATCTTAGAGAGGTAAGGGAAGAGCCCTCCGTGTTCACTCATATGAATCACCTAGAGCTTGGTCACAACTTCTCTCCTTTCTGAGGGCCCCCAGCCTGGGATGACTTGTGAACATACTCTCCTCTAACCTATGGTTAGGGCTCTGACCCCAAAATGCCAAACTGGTGTTTCAAGCAAAGCCTCAAAGAGTATCAATTCTTATTAAACAACTTGAGAAAAATCAAAGGAAAAAAATATACACAGGGGTTGAATGCCTGCTGAGTAGAGGGGCTTAGAGATGAATGAGGCCCTGGGCTTCTTTGACATAAGTTTCCGGGTCAGGATCAGACACCCCATCAGAAATAGTAGAAGGGGACACTAAGAGGAGACATGGAGGAAAAGGAGCTTGATCAAGAGAAGAGCCACACATGGCCCAAATGCCCCAACATTCTATTATTTATGAGCTCAATGATTAAATATCTCACTTAACATCACTGATGTCCAATTCTTGGTTAGTGGCTGAGAAATGTTTCCTTACTCTCTGTGTGGCCTTTGAATCAAAGGCAGCCCATGTGCCAATGTTTAATGGTCAAACACAGTCACAGAGTGGTGAGGAATGTCTAATTCACTTCATGCCAGAATTGCCTGCCAAGCCTATTTTCACTCTGGTCCTTCCCATTACCCTGGAAGAAGATGCAGTCACAGTGATAGAAACAGGCAGGACTCAAGACAGCCACAATAAGGTCAGACACCTTTTCCCTTTCTGTCCTCAATCCAAAACATGACATGCCATTGCCTGTCCTCTGGCAAAACCAGGATAGAGAGGCCCAGATGGTCCACATATATGTATCTGTCCAGACATCTGCAACCCTCCTGCAAGAAGTCTCCTCCTGCCCCATAGTACCTCTTGCCTCAGGGCTGTATGGTGTTGCTCTGATCTGAAGCACCCCAACTCTCCAGTGTCAGACCCCTGTTCCTCTTTCAGATGTATGCTTCTACCCCCCTGCCTCAGAAAGGCCTTCCCCAGCCTCTACCCTGGGCATCCTACCTCTTTCTTAGCATTTACCACAATTTACAATTCTATACATCTCTGTTTACTACTATAACAACTGCAATGCAGGTCACCCACATGTGAGGAACCAATTCTGCCACACTGACCTTGGGACAGCTGACCCTTGGCAGGCAGTTGGTTGTAGGGGCTTGCTAGGAATGAATCCAAGTGATGATCCACTTTCCTTTTACATCACTTGGCTCAAAACATAAGGTCATCTTGCCAAATCTTAATGACACAAAGAATCATGGACAAACCAATAAAGAAAGCCAAGGAACCAGGCCAGATGCTTACAAAGCCCCCAAGATGTTGCCTAGGGTACGACACAGAAGACCAAAGAACTAGCCAGGCATGGTGGTGCACATCTGTAATCCCAGCCCTTGGAAGATTGAGACAGGAGGATCTCTGTGAGTTCAAGGCCTCCCTGAATTACAGAGCAAGACCCTATCTCAAAAAAACAAATAAAATAAAACAAAAACAGCAAAGAGCTTCCTAGAGACTAAGGCCCAGTCTCAAATACTGTACACCCATGACAATGGCCCCAAAGCTCCAAAGGTCCTGTTGATAGTGACATCCCACATTCACAGATGTCTTTGGACTTCCTATGAGAAGACACACAGGAACTAAAGGGTGAACCTGGCCAGCAGTTATAAATGCATGAAAGGCTGGGTGCCTCAGAACAAGCACCAGGACAGAGACAATGTTGAATTTCTATCCTACCAGCTCAAGGAGCTTCCTCTCTCCCCAAGAAGCTTCATTCCATGGAAGAATTTTGCCATGGTTTGTGGGACTCTAAGTTCACTTCTGCCCTGCCAGGTATCTATTGAGCTCACACTACAGAATTCTGTCTGGACCAGAGCTCAGTGATCAGAGCCAGTGATCTCCTCTGCTGGCCTGCAGGACAGAGGTTTTGTTCTGGCAATGCAACCCTGATCGGCTTTTGGAAGCCTCCTCCCTTTCCACTTCCATTGCTTCATCTTTTCAACTCTTTGCAGAGCAAACACTGGCATCGGTCACAGGGTTGCATTACACTCATTTCCCTGTCCCCAAGCTCAGGGGCAAGTTTAAAAGTCCTCGTCCTGTCTCAGAATCAGGTCTGAATTAATACCCTTCCTCAAAAGAACTCCAGTAGCAAAGTGAAAACAGACACACTAGACAATGCCCTTTGAAAGTCCCAGCAGGGACAACTGGTGACAATGCAGCCCCTGGCTCCAAAAGAAACCCTAAGGTTAAAGGTTCACAGAGGTAGGAGAATTACCAAAGTACAAGTTTGTTCAAATTTCCTCCAGCAGATTTAAACAACCAGGGTCAAGCTGAAGGCTGCCAGCAAGAACCTACAAGACAATTCTTTGAACTGTGTGGAGAAAGGAAAATATATGGCCTGGGAGGGATCTACGTTATAGCTTTTCAAAATGTTCTTGAAAGGGTCAACCCTGTTAACTCAAAATCACCCTGTTGAAGGATGCGTGAGGAACACTTCTCTAAAACAACAGGGCCACTGGGCCACACTGTGTGCGGTGAGCTGCACTGTAGTCACCGTGTTCCTGGCATTAGTGTGCTGACCCTCCTTGGGCCATGAAATTAACCATCAGCATAGTAGAAATCTGCTCTGAGTTAAACTACTTTGCTACGCAAAGTGGCCTGAAAATGAAATATAAGGATTGAATTTCCATTGAAAGATTAACTAGTCTAATCTCAAGACAAGCTTCTTCCACTGTTGAACTCTGTTCAACCATTTGTTTGAAGCATCATGCAAGGGTGATAACTGGCAAGAAGTGGGAAATATCATTCATTCATTCATTCACTCATTCATTCATTCAGCCATTCAATAAGCAATCATGCATACAAGCATGTATCAGGTATTCCTTCTATGTGAAGCTCTTAGAAACAAAGTTGAATGATAATAGGACCCTGCTCCCAAAGGAATCAAGTCCAATGGAGAATATAATTCAATAAATTGATAATGACATAAAAATGGAGAAAAAATGAAATATTAGGGGTGTGTAGGATGTTACAGGCTCTCAAGTGAAGGTCACTGTATCTAGCCTGGGGAGGGTTGATAATCAGAATTCCCAGAAAGTACATGGAAGGGACCAGGGAGATAGCTCAGTAGAATAAGCACTTGCCTGGCAAGCCCAAGGGCCTGAGTTCAATCCCCAGTTTCACCAAAAGAAAAAAAAAAAAAAAGTACATGGAACCAGAACATGCAGCCTGAGACAACGTGGTTTGTCTGTGAACAGAGAGAGACAGACAAAGACAAACTCTGACCTCTCAGAAAGGAGCCTCATCAGCCATGCTAAGCAGTACAACCTTTACAGCAGGGAAGCAAAATAATTTTCTCATTAATTTAGAAAGAGTTCTTGTCTATAGAGTGAAGGATCAAATAAAAATGGGGACTATGTAAAGGAATGAATGCCATACTCATGGCAGACACTGGCTACGACAATGAGAACAGGTTGGGAGTAAGTGTGAGGATAGGGACAACTGGCCAGTTATATGTGGGTGAGAATGCACTGAGGACCATGGCAAGGGCCATGCCTTGGGGAAATGAGGTATCATTCACTATGAAAAAGGGAAAGATGAGCAGGGGCAATGCAAACCCAGTCAAGAGGCAGAAACCAGTGCATCCCTCAACTCTGCAGCCCTGTGCTATCAAGTACCAAAAAAATGGCTAGTTGCAGGTCCCTGCTTAAACTCAAATTAAAAAGAGGTAATATGTCAGCTCCTCAGTTGCATCAGCTGCCATGCAAGCACTCAAGTGGCCACATGAGGCTCAGGGCTACACTCCTGGGCCATGCAGTGACAGAACTTGCCCATGACAGAAAGCTCAACTATTAATCAAGGCCCTGCAGAGATTTTTAAAAGTACTGTCCTCTTCCCTCTCATTGTGATGCTGAATGCTGATGGATAGTGAACAGGGCTGCACTGGCTGGCACACTGGGGCTTCCCTTTCCAGCCTGTCTTGGGTCTGTTTATCTCTAGGCACTGAATAGCAAGTGTTGAAGAAATGAGTCTTGCTGGTATAAAGTCTTTTTCTCTAGAGCAATGCTCTGTAGATTGCCTCTCAAGTGCTTGGGTCATTATTCTAGAGAAAGCAATGCTGGGAACATGCACAAGGGTCATTCAGATTTAAGGATAACAGAGCTGGCAATGACCACAAATACAGAAAGTATTTCTAAATGTCCCATTTCAATATAACTAGGAAGCCTGAGTCCCAGTGTCCAATGTCCAAGGACAAGCTGTGGATTCTCCCAAGTGTTTAAGTGACCCAAATAAATCTAATAGTGAAGGCAGAGCCACGTGGCCAAGCAAGGCAGGTTCCTAGGGCCAAGCAGGGCAATGCTAACACATTTTAAGCACTAATTAAAAAAAAAAAAAAAAAGTCAGGTTTATCTTTAGGTACCACCTGTGCATGCCACCAAATAAATATCCTCAGGAAGTAGGTTAGAGAGACAAAGGAAATTATTTTTGTCTTCCTGAAGGCCCCAAGACGAGAGAGGCATCATCGCAAGAGATACAGAAAGAGGGAAAGTCTACTTCTCTCCAACAGAAAAAGTTGTTTTTTCTCCTGCCAAGAGAGGATCACCCACATTAACTAAGTCCTCCCTACCCACACAACAAAGGCCACTTCAAAGCAGCAGGAGCCTAATCGCACAGCACAAGAAAATGAAAGACCCAATTAACAAACAAACAAACAAATCTAGGGAAAGAATGTCAGGAGTTCTCTCCTATTGCAGTTGACTGTGTGTATAAACTGCTCTCCCAGGGAATCTGGTTTTCTCTGGATACACCTGGGATCTAAGGCCTGATGGCAAAGCAGGCCGTTGAAACCATGCCTAGGTAAAAGTGCAACCTAGCACAGCCTCACAGAGTGGCCAGTGGTGAGCTGCTTGCCTTTCGAGCCTTATTCTCCTAAGCCAAAAAATGCAGAAGGCTCGCCTTGTGCTCCTATCTCCAGCTAGATCAGAAAGCTGCAGTTGGAGCAGGGAGCCATCCCTGACCCCAAGTCCTCCTGTCACAGCCCTCTCCTCTGACTCAGTCTCCCAGTTAACTCCTCACAAACCCAGAGGCTTCCAGGCTCTAGAGCTCTGGTCCCACCCTGCTCACTGCTCCAAACCCTTGTCTCTGTGTCTGTATGTTGAGCCTGCTAGATGGAAAAGCCAGACCTCCACCATCCTTTTAGCTTGCTTCCCAGAAGCTCCTCTGAGTAGCCCATTGCCTTGCTGATCTGGCCTCAGCACTTCACTGTGCCAGGTCTCTAAGTGCCAGGGCCAGGGCAAGGGCCATGTTTGTGTTTGTCTAGGACTGTTTTGAGGCTGTTCCCTGTGTCTGCTCACTGCAAAACTTTCAGTCACCTTTCATGGCCTGGTCACAGGACAGGACATCCTTCTGCCTATCTCGGGGGGCATCACATCTGTGTCCCACCTGATCAAGCCCTACAAATTCTATATCTTCTCTGAGCTGACCCCACTTCCTCCTCCCTCCTAGGGATGATGCCAAAAAATGCAGAAGGATCTAAGGCCTGATGGCAAAGCAGGCCGTTGAAACCATGCCTAGGTAAAAGTGCAACCTAGCATCCCTCAAAGACAAACATGACAGCCTATCTGCCTCACATTCTGAGAAACTAAGTATGTAGATAAGAACACCAAAAGAGCAGCACTGTGGATCCTCTGCCTCCAGGTAGGCTCCCAAAACATGGAGCTTTGAATCCAACACCCCCTGGGGCCCAGACCTGTAAAAGAAAGGAGCAACTCCCAGAATTATTGGGCAAGTTTTTACTTAATTCATGTTTTTCTGTTTTGTAGTACTGGGGATTAAATCTGGGGCCTTCACATTGAACTACATCCTTAGTTCTTAAATTTTTTTGAGACACAGTCTTTAAGTCAATAAACTGATCTAGATCCTGAAGAAAAAGAAAGGAGCAACTGGAAGAGCACATGCTATTGTACCTTATAATGTTGATACTGTATATTTTATATGTATTATAATCCACAATTAGAATATAATTTCCTTTTAAAAAGGAATGAAGGGCAAGTTCATGCTACAATGTGAATGAACCTTAAAAAACATTTGCTAGGGCTGGGGAGATAGCTCAGCAGCTACCTGGGAAGCACAAGGTCCTGAGTTTGATCTCAGGTACTACCAAAAAAAGAAAAAAACTTGCTAAATAAAAAAGAGCCAGACACAAAGGTCACAGAGCATATGACTATATTTACATGACATATCCAAAAGATGCAATCTAGAGTTATTAAGTAGATTAGAGGATGCCCACAACTAGGGTTGGGGGTGGGAAATAGCTGTGAGAAGGCACAAGCTTCCTTTATGGGGTGATGAAAATGTTCGAAACATAATTCTATGATACCCTGAAAACTGCTGAGCATTCATACACTGAAATGGGTGAACTTTATGTTATGTGAACTGTACCAGAGTAAAGGTGCTTTGAAAAATGGCCAACTATCTACTATCTGCCAGGACAATTGAGCTAGAAATGACTTCGCAATGCTTCCAGGTTATGGAAAGGTGGATCCAACAGTGCAGCATGGCATGGTGACTCCAGCATCCCAGTCAAGCCCAGGCCTACAAGGGCTCCTGCTCCCAGTCTGTCCCAAGGCCACACCTTCACCAGGGCCTTCAGGGAATCTGTTGCCAGCACTGTGGGGCCTTTTTTTTTTTTTTGTCTTTTTGAGACAGGGTCTCACTATGCAGCTCAGGCTGGCCTTAAGCTCACTTTGTAGCTCAGGCTGGTCTCGAACTCACAACAACCCTCCTGCCTCAGCCTTCCAAGTGCTGGGATTACAGGCATGCGCCACCACACCCGGCTTAGCACTGTGGGTTCTATCAGCTTCTGTGTGACACCTAAGCCTCTACCCATGAGCACAGGTACAGAATTATGCTCTAAGGCAAGAGGTACCCATCCCAGACTGGCTCAAGCTCTGTAACAAAAAGAAAGAAAGAAAGAAAGAAAGAAAGAAAGAAAGAAAGAAAGAAAGAAAGAAAGAAAGAAAGAAAGAAAGAAAGAAAGAAAGCAAGCAAGCAAGCAAGCAAGCAAGCAAGCAAGCAAGCAAGCAAGCAAGCAGGCAAGCAAGCAAGCAGGCACATGTCTTAAGGGTAATTGGATGGGCTATTTCCTGGGATGCCTGCCCTCATCTTACTCTAACCTGAATGGGGTGATTTTAAAGAAAAGACCCAGCTGCATGCTGAAGAAAACAAAGAAGATGCTCAGTGAAAAGTTTAAAAGCAATTAATTTTAAATGATTACAGCTTTACTAAAAGCTGTGGCTATGATTTCCTTCTGACTTTGATTATAACCTTCTAGCAAAATATTTGCCTCAAGAAGGCAAAGCCTTTGCATTATTTTCTATTCCTAGCATGACTACAAAAATATTCTTTGATTTAACATTTGATATGTTTTGTTCTCAAGGGCAAGCCCCATGAGAAGAAAAATGTACCCCAACAGAATGAAATATGACTACCTGCTTCCATTTTTCTTTCCTCTTGGTGCCTGCTCAAATATTCTGCATTAATTTAAACTCAAAGCTGTGTCTCTGATGTGCTGCTACTCTTGTTCTGTCACCCAAACCAAAGTCATCTGCTGTCCAGCACTAAGAAAAAGTACTGTGGACAAAGCTCACCTTGAGACTCCAAGACAGCAAAAGGCACCCAGGCTTAGAAGGAGACCAGGCAGAAAAAGAGAACCATAAGGTAGCAGGCAAAACAGAAAACTTTTACAGAGAAGCACCCTTAATGCTAGGCCCAGCTCCCTAATGGACAGACAGGCTCTGAAGCAAGCATCAGCTCAGTGTCACTTAACAATAGAGGATGAAGTGCTAGACAGGAGGCTCTCCCAGTCACGCCACATGCCCTTTGGTTGTGAAGAGGGATAAAAGACAGCTGTTACCAGGCAGGCACAGAGGAATAGGGTGCTGTGGCCTGGCAGACACTAGGGCTAAAGATGTTCCAGTGACAGAATCATTTTCCCCTCAACTCCCTGAAGTATGCTCCAGTACCACAGGATACACATACATAACAAGTTAGTATCATGTATCCTATACCGATTTTCATTTTTAAAAAAAGGCAAAGAAGTTCAAGTGGCTTTTGTTTGCTTTGCACTAGAACAGCACAATTTTCACCTGTCAGCTAAAGTCTACATCCAGTTCCCCCACCCATACCCACTGCTGCTTGCACCATGTGGCTTTCTGGGACCGTGTGCAGATACTCGGGGTGTTTTTGATTGAAAACCACACTGGGCCACACACAGGAATCCTGCTCCGTCCACAAGTCCAAAGACAGAGCCTCAGACAGAGCAGGAGGACAGCAGGGCACACTGGGTCAGCAGTGTATGCAGGGTTAGAGTTCCTGACACTTTAGCACCTGGTACACAGATATAGGGAAACACAGAAGGCAAAGCAGCTGCAGAGACAAAACTCCTAGGCTCCTGACATCATCTCCCTCCAAAGACAGTAACCTGCTTCAGACTCCAAGATGTTGGCAGCTCTTGCTAGTTCCAGGCAGAGAGGCCCAAGCCACAAGCCACAGGCTGTGCAGGAGGCAGCGCTTGCACAGTGGGTGCAGCATGGGAGAGATGCTTTGACAAGTCAAGAAGTTGCAGCACAAGAGCCGCCATTCATTAACAATGGGAACAAAAGACCCAGAGACAATACGCTGTTAATCCTAGCAGCTACCAGAGGACTATAAATGGCCAAGCCAGGGTCCTGGCATTTTTCAGCCCTCCTCTTCACTACTGGAGTAAGATTGAGGATGAATCCAGGTCCCTCACCCCCCACCCAAGTCTTTAAAACATATATTACTGAATCTTTTTGATGTTCTAACCCCTGAAAGATTTATTTTCTAATATGGATTTGAGAAAAATATGGCCCTGAAACCCTACCATGGGGGTAGTATGTATAAGCACTTTTTTATCCAGGCTGAGAAGGCCAGAACAGGAGCAACGGAGTGAGAAGAGCTAGGCTCCCTGACCTCCCCAAGCCATGATGTTTTCATACATGCAATGGAACCATCACCTTTTATCACCCAGCATGGTTCTGACAGTGAAATGGGGACAAATAATAAGGACAGTACTAATTCCTAAACATTATTGTCACCATGTGCCCACCACACCATCAAGGAAGCTGAAGCCCAATTTTCTTGAAGTTAAAAAGGAGTGTGTATGTGTAAAGTATCTTGGGGGAGCAGAAAAATAACAGAGATGGCTTTAAGACACATTAGGCTCATGGGGCCAGGGATGTAATTCAGCGGCCTAAGCACCTGCCTGGCAAGCATAAGGTCTTGAGTTCAATCCCCAGTATCACAAAAAGAAGACAGAGAGAGATATAACTCAGAGATACCACTGGATCCCAGACACATTGGTGATCACACATTCCCCACAGGCCCTAACTCTTTCACAGTGAGCTAGGAACTTAAATCATCATTCAGGGAGCCCAGATATGGTACCACCCTGTTGCCACTGAGCTCTCCTGCCCAGTAATCTTATACCCTTCAGTCCTTAGTCTTGGGTGAAGCCCACCCAAGGGCCTTCCTACCTTCAGGAACACACCATGCTGATGCCCTGCTGTGCCCACATTCTGCCAATTATCTCTGAGGCTAGATTGATAGAAGGGCACAATTAAGCCAGCAGTTCCCTTTCCCAAGAGCTCTTCTGTTCCCATTGTATCTGGCACCCTAGCTCTCAGCAAAGTGAGTAATTGCTGTCTTTGGCTAACATGCACAAAAACTCCAGCAGCTCACTTGTACCCAGTACAGTCTCCTCTTCCTTCCTATGTAGTTCCTGGCAGGGAGTGGCCAAAGCACTAGGCACTCAAAAGGGCAGGGCCTGTGCTGACCACTTTCCATCCAAAAAGTTATTTGCACACTATAGCACCTAGCCAAGCAGCTGGAACACAGCCTTTGGATCTTACTGACTGCCCAGCTTATGCCAGGCTCTGGGCCAAGAACTGAGAATACACCAGTGACTAAAATTGTAATGGTCACACTCCACCCTTGTGGCACTGCAATTCCAGCACAAAACAGACAACAAGTGAGTGAACACATAAACAGCATCCAGTAATGATGTCAGGCAAACAACATGGGGACAGGAAAGAGTGTGAGGAAGGGTCAATGGAGAAGGCTGCTCTTGGAGGAGACATTCAAGTAAAGGCATAATGATCAAGAAGCAAATATACCACACAGGCAGGTAGAAAGGGAAGCAGTGGCTTGATCCACATTAGGTGCAGAAAAAAGCCAGTAGCTGAAAGTGGAGAGCCAGGAAAAGCAGTGGCCAAGGAAGTTCAGAGAGAGGAGTAACCATGCTCTGGGTCCTGTGGACCTGAAAATGAACCTGGCTCTCCTTTGAAGTCCTATGGTCACCAATGAAAAGTATAAAGTTCTGATGCACATCTCTAAGTGAGTACACTGCCAGCTACACAGAGAATAAAGCAGATGTAAACAGGACAAGCAGGCTGGGTCCAGGATGATAGGATTTTGGGTACCTTAAACCAAGATCTGACCACACTCCACAATGCATGGTGGTGCACACCTATAATCCCAGCACTTCCAAAGCAGTGGCAGGAGAATAGCCAAAGTTCAAGGCCAGCCTGGACAACTTAGTAAGACCCTGTCTCAAAAAAAGGGGGAGGGAAGTGCTGGGGATACCTGCCTGGATGCCTGCCTGAGTTCAATTTCTGGTACACTGCCCCCCGAAAAGGATCTGGCCACATAAAGAAGGCAAAGATGTCTGTGATTTATGGATCACAAGAACAACAGCAGAGTTGGTTCCAACATCAGCCCCTGCCCTCAACCTGCCAAGCATCTGAAAAGCAGGCTAACACTTCCCAACATATAGGCTGTCACATACATGCAAGTCATGGCAGTAGGCTGGGACAGAGCACATATTCAAACAGGAATTTAAGGGGGCCAGGGAGATGGCTCAGTGGAATAAGTGCTTCCCTGGGAAGCACAAGAGCCTGAGTTCAATCCCCAGTTCTACAAAAAAAAAAAACAAAAACAACAGGAATTTAACTGGAAAGTAAACTTCTCATTCCCCAGCAAGGTGGGATGCTGAGCAATAGGAAAAATGACAGCCACTTTGGTGTCACTGTGGCAATGTACCCAGGTCACATTTTGATGCTACAGGAGGTGAGAGTAAAGCAGTAAGAACATCTATGTAGATGCAAGAAAAAAAGAAATTATCCTGAGGTTGATAAACCACAGACCTACCTAATTGTTTGGGGTTCGGGTCTATAACATTTGGTTAAAGAATCAGGCTAGTACCAAACCCTGTTGGTCTCATGAAGGGCCTCTCTGTACCTATCCTGGAAAGAGTAGAGAAAGTGTGGAAAGACCAGAGAAAGTGTAGAAAGGGCTTTGACCTTGGTATCAGGCATATCTGGACCCAGCCACTGACCAGCTGCCTCCTTGAATCCCTGTTTCTTCAACAGTTACATGGAAACCACCACACTCTTCATTGGGTTTGCCTGGAAAGTTGCAAACATTCAAGAAAAGTCAATAAATGGAGCTGGGCGTGGTGGCGCATGCCTGTAATCCCAGCACTTGGGAGGCTGAGGCAGGAGGATTGTTGTGAGCTCGAGACCAGCCTGAGCTACAAAGTGAGCTTAAGGCCAGCCTGAACTGCATAGTGAGACCCTGTCTCAAAAAAAAGACAAAAAAAAAAAAAAAGTCAATAAATGTCTACATGGGTCTCATATCTACCAGCGATGGGAGGTCCAGAATTAGGTTGAAAATTCACACAGCTGGGAAAGACGCCAGGCTTCACACCCTGATCTGCCCGACTCCAAAAGCATATCCTTTGCCACTGATCTAAATTACAAATGTCCCTCAACTCATAAAAGGCTGTATCCCAAAAAAGGCATCAGAGTTTGCAAGGTTGCTATGTGGAACATGCTCTTCACTGAACCTACCCACAACCACTGCTGAGCACAAAGTGTTGCCTGTCCCTTCATGATCTCCTGGCACATGGCAAGCTGCAGCTCATCACCACTGCCCTCCATCATGAGAATCTGTAACATACATTAAGCCCTGAAAAGATCAAAGTTCTAAGTACAATTTCAACTCAACCTATCACTTTCACATCTTCACAGAGTTGAAAAATCGTAAGCTCAACCACTATAAATCAACTTATCTCTGTATTCACTAGAAAGGGTGAAAAATTTGCCTTCCCTTTTTTTAACCTGTGCCTTCTGTTTCCAATGTAGACTGGCTTAGAATACATATTCTAAAATGTATTTAAGTATGACTAGAAAAAAATTTCAATTATGAGGAGAGGGGACTGATGTGGTGGTGAATTCCTGTCATCCCAGCACTTGGGAGGCTGAGGCAGGAAGATTACCATGAGTTTGAGGCCAGCTTGGGCTACATAGTGAGTTCAAAAACAACCTAAACTACATAATGAGATCCTAAAAAAACAAAGGAGATTGGGGTGTAGTAGAGAATCATAAGCCCCTTAATAGTCATTTTCCAATGAGTGAAACATGGATTGGAAGAAGATTTTAGAAGGCTAAGTAGGTTTCATTACTATTTCAAGCCTCAGTTGCCCCAACAATTATCTGCCCAATGTGTGCCAGCCTGTTTCTGGAGGCATATGAATCCCTCATACCAGGATGCACAAGGAGATAGAGCAGGGAACCCAATACTAAGTCAGTAGGAAGCAGCCTCCTTTACATTAAACATCCATTTGTGCCAGCAGCTGGTATTATCATCATCATTCTTTCTTACAACAAAACAACTTTTTTTTTTTGGTCTTTTTGAGACAGAGTCTCACTATGCAGTTCAGGCTGGCCTTAAGCTCACTTTGTAGCTCAGGCTGGTCTCAAACTTACAACAATCCTCCTGCCTCAGCCTCCTGAGTGCTGGGATTACAGGCATGCACTACCACGCCTGGCTAACAAAGCAACTTTTAATAGGCTTGCCCCTAAAGTGTACCCAAAGTGGGTTTGGAAAAAGAATCCACAAATATACAGCAGTAGTACTGCCCAGAGAGATAAGAGGGATCCAGCATTGACAAAGGACTTTTGCCTTATTTATAATTTTCCACCTCTTCATAAGTAGCATTATTTTTGTGTTTTCTGTAGTTTTTGTATTTTCAGTAATTAGAGATTCATTAAATGGCACAATGTCTCAGGAGGGTATTTTAGCAGTACCTATAATGACTGAAAATGCACACCCTTCACCTCAGACAGGTTAGTTCCAACTAAGCCTACCAATACAGTAACCAAATCTACAAGTCAAAGACTCAATATTCACTAGAACACGGTTAGCAAACTGGAACAAAAATGGGTAGATTAGGGCATGACAAAACTGATTGGGAAAGTGGGCTGACCTGTTAACTATAAGACAACCCCTCTCTGGAGAACTGAGCGGGTTTTCCATAAGATGGTTTCAACCAGACCATGGCCTGGCAGCCACCAGGGAGATAGCTCAGCAGTCTAAGCGCCTGCCTGGCAAGGACAAGGACCCGGATTTGATCTCTGGTACTTCAGTGGAATAAGCACTTCCCTGACAAGCGCAAGTGCCAGAGTTCAATCCCTGGTCCGCAAAAAAAAAAAAAAAAAAGAAGAAGAAGAAGATGATCCCTGGTAATGCATGCCATGCCAGTTCCAAAACCGGGAGTGGTGGCGCATTCCTGTAATCCCAGGGCTGGGGAGGCTGAGACAGGAGGATCACGAGTCTGAGCTATGTAGTGAGATTCTGTACCAAACAAATAAATTTTTTAAAGATTTTTGAAAAAAAAGGAAGCCATAATGAGCAACGCTGTCATAACTTTCCATTATAGCCCATGCTGCATTTTCCAGACACTACATGTACTGTTATCTTTGCTCTGTCCCTGTCTTTTTACTTGGCCCAAGATTACTCTGCAGAGCCAGTTTCTCTCTCACTCTTCACTTGCACTTTCTCTAATGAACTGTGTCACTTTTTTACTTCCAGATGAAAATAAACATAAGGAGAAGGGAGCAACTCTGAACCTGGTAATGTTTAGTTAAGAAGTCACTTTTTAGAAACTACCCAACAACAGAAAGGTCCATCACTAAGGCTGTAGGATTGCCAAAATCAAGTCCGCCTGGGCAACCTACTGACTTAGTAAGATCTGTCTCAAAATTCTTTATTTATTTATTTTTTAAATTTTAAAGAGCACTGGCGCTCTGGTCAAAGGCCCTTGCACCCTGAAAAAGAAAAAAAAGGTTTCTATTTTTCAGTTTCAGTTGAGAAACTGTTGGCTGGAGTCTATTAACAGAACTCAAGTGAGCTTTAAAAACTGTGGCGTTTTACAAATACACTGACCTCTCCTGACGGAGCTGAAATGATTTATACAGGGAAGAGGGATGTAGACAAACACCTACATGCTTGTTTTTGTCAGAGTTCCTGTGAAAGGATACACAGGAAACGGGGAGTGTGGTGCGTGGCAGCAGGAGCACGGTGCGTGGTGACTTGTGGGCAACTTTCCCGCTCGCCCAGCGCCGGCCGGCGTCTCCGCCTCGCTGGTGCGCGTGACGCGCGCGTTTCTGACGGGCCCGCCCGCCCGCCTCCCCGGCCCGCTCACCGCCGATGATGGTCCGGATGAGCGAGGCGTGCCCCGGGCAGTCCACCAGCGTAACCTGCAGCAGCGACTCGCCGGGCTCGGCCGAGCCGGGCAGCGGCACCGCGAAGCACGAGAAACCCAGGTCCAGCGTGATGCCGCGCTCGCGGCTCTGCGGCTGCTTGTCGAAGGCGGCGGTGGACGCCGTGGTGCTCAGCGCCCGGGCCAGCGCCGTCTTGCCACTGTCGATGTGGCCCAGCACGCCCACATTCACATTCACCCGCTGCCCAGCCATCTCGCCGTGGCCTGCGCCCCCGCCCCTCACTCTCCCCGGCAGCGGTCCGACGCGGTAAGCGGCCCCCCCGACTCCGGGTCCCGGCGCACCCGTTCCGGCCCCGAAGTTTCCGCCCTCCAGGCGGGTAGGGCGCTGCAGGTGCCCTGGGTCGCGTCTTCGCTGAGGTCACTATGGGCGTGGCCGCTGGCTCACCTGGCTCCGCCCACCCGAATCTGGAGGAGCCGAGGATTGGGCTACCACCCTTTTCTTCTTTCATTGCAAACGGTTCTTAGAGAATGCCTCCGGGATACCCGCCACTGCCAAATTAGTTACAGCTCCGGGACACTTTGCCCTCTGGATGGTTGAGAAATCCGGAGGAATCAGGCCACATGCAGGAGGACTAGGCATCTGAAGAAAATAAAACCACACATAAAGCCTGCAATCCCAGCTAACTAGGGAGGCTACAGCAGGAGGATAGTATGCATCAAGGCCTTCCTCCTGGTCAATTTACCAAGATCCTATCTCAAAAAACAAAGGAACAAGCCCAAGGGCCTGTGAGACAGCTCATCAGACAGAGGTTCCATCCCCGAATCATATGCCACGCCAGCCCCACCCTAAGGGCAGGGTGAGCCTGCCAAAGTATGGAGCTAGTAACCTGTGCTTGAAATCCCATGCTGAGGAGGCTGAAAGCAGGAGAATCACCATCAGTTGGAGGTGCATGGTGTGGTGAGACCCTGCAATAGCCAAATACATTTAAAAGAAAGAGAGAGAGAGAGAGAGAGAGAGAGAGAGAGAGAGAGAGAGAGAGAGAGAGAGAGAGAAACAAGCCCCCAAAAAGACCACAATAAATAGGATTTGAACTCCAGGGAGGAATAGCCACCTCTGGAATAGGTTCCAGTGGTGAAGAAGAGCCAGGCATGGCAAATTCTGGGGAAGGATGGTAGTGTCATCTGGGAGTTGTTGCCCTGGACCCCTAGGCCTGGTTTCAGGAAGGGTTAGGGTCCTAGTGGTGTGTAAAAATGTGCTGTGGGTATGCTAATGTCCACAACTCTCAACAGAATCTATATGAAATATCTAGAGTCATGGGAAAGATTATCATCCACTCTCAATAATCAGGTCCCAAACTTAGG
>PVKA01022366.1:0-14229 GCA_004027165.1 Ctenomys sociabilis
TTTTTTTTTTTTTTTTTTTTTTTTTTTTTTTTTTTTTTTTTTTTTTTTTTTTTTTTTTTTTTTTTTTTTTTTTTTTTTTTTTTTTTTTTTTTTTTTTTTTTTTTTTTTTTTTTTTTTTTTTTTTTTGTATTTAGGTCAGGGTCTATAGGGTCTCACTGTGTAGATCAGATTCATAGTGTGATCTTCCTGTATATAGCCTCCCAAGTATGTGCCACCATGCCCAGTCTCAATTGCCCTGTCTCAATTGCTGTCTCTGCGCTCTGAGGGCCAGGCTGGCAGGCAGGCCCAGGGATCGGGGATCAAACTCCTAACCCCTGCTTCTGCCTAAGCAGGTGCTGTAATCTGCTAAGCTATTTGGCCAGCCCTTTTAAGGTATTTTTGTGGTATAAATTCCTAGAAGATTTTGCAAGGTTGAAGACTATATACATTTAAAAATCTGATGTGCAGGTTATATTATAGTCTTGGAAACAAGACAATTATAAATTTTCTTCTTTTAAAAAAAAATTTAGGGGCCGATTAAAGTGCCTTCTTAGGTAGAGGCAGGGGCCAGGAGTTTGATCCCTGATCCCTGATCCCCAGGGTGCAGAGATGGCATTTGAGACTGGGCAATTGAGACTAGGAATGGTGGCACATGCCTGTAATCCCAGCACTTGGGAGGCTGTATACAGGAGGATTACTATGAGTCCAGTCTACACAGTGAGACCCTGTAGACCCTGTCCTAAATAGAAAAAAAAAATTATGTATTTCATACAGGGTAGTGATCTTCCTGTCTCAGCCTCCCTAGCACTGGGAATATAGGCATGTGCCACCACTCTGTGGCTGGTACATCACACCTAAGGGGCAGGACCATGGCTGGCATGGCATGTAGTGCTGGGGATTGAACCTGACCCCAGTGTTTGCCTAAGCAGGCACTTAGTGTGCTGAGCTATCTTGCTGGCCCCAAAATTGTAAGTTTAAGGCCAACATGGATAATATAGACAACATAGCAACTCTCTTTCTCTCTCAAAACAAAAAAAGATATTGCCAATTTATCCTTAGAAGGTTGCAGTGATTTCTACTCCCATCTACAGAAGGAACTTGTTTTTTTTTTTTTTTTTTAACTCATAGTATTAATTAATTGACTGATTAATCAGTCAAGGTCTTACTGTATAGCCAAGGCTGTCCTTGAATGCACCACAATCCTGCCTCAGCACCCAGAATGCTGGGAATACAAGCATATACCACCTCACTCATATGCCACCCTTAAATGTGAAGTTAGTTATGGCAGGTGATATTCAGCAAAAGCCAAGGTTTTACATGAGGAGGAAAACCAAGTCCAAGTGGCTGGGGTATATATAAAATTTCAGCGTTTATCAAAGGTGTATTAAGAGACAATTCTAATTAGCTAACTATATTTTTCCACTGAGAAAACCAAAGTTGGGGCTGGGGAGATGGCTCAGTAGAATAAGCACTTCCCTGGCAAGAGTAAGGGTCTGACTTCAATCCCCAGTTCCACTAAAAAGAAAGAAAGAAAGAAAGAGAGAGAGAAAGAGAGAGAGAGAGAGAGAGAGAGAGAGAGAGAGAGAGAGAGAGAGAGAGAGAAAGAAGAAAGGAAGGAAGGAAGGAAGGAAGAAAGAAATGCTGGAGTAAAGTCAGCTTTTCATTTTTTTTTCTCCTTTGCATATTTCCATTTTCTTCATATTTTATCTTTTCATCCTTCTACTTTTTCACAATTCATTATATTTATTTGAGTAGATAATACCATCATATGGACAAAACTGACAATTGACAAAAAAATATGTGGTGGGAATTCTACTTTCAGTGATGATAGAGTAAATAATTTGAATCAGTCTTTGAAGATAGATATTTTCATGAAAGTTCATAAAGTTTATCAAATATTAAAGAATTGCCATGCTAAAACCTGAGATTATGTAAAAGTCAAGAGAGGTAAACCTGGGTCTCAAAGCCATCTTTGTCCTGAAGGTTATTTGCTTATAGTTTCAGTGACCTCAACTATGGGGATTAAATTAAGAGCTTATTGCCTGTTTAAGATGAGACTCAAATCACTTCTCTAGTTGGAATGGAACCTCTAAGGTCTCTCCAGGAAAGTTTTACTATTGAGCTTCTAGGTTCAGATAAGTTAATCTTAGACCTTTAATCTTGATCATCCTCAGCTAACATAGGAAGTCACCAACTTATGAACTTTCACAGATGCAACCAGACCCTGAATTAGGAACACTTGTAGATGTGAACAAATCAGGGAAGTAGCTCACATGCCTGCCAGACATTGTCCCAGTTGTGCTGCCACATGTTTTCCGCATAGTGCTCCATCAAAGCCAGAGCCCAGGATGTCTGGAAGCAAGAGGAAGAGCTGTGGTGATACGGGCGCCACTGCTGGGAAGTGCAAAGTAATATACGTTGTACATTTGTGTCAAAGATGTATAAGGTGCAGTGTGTCAGACTTGTGAATGAATCTGACTTACAAATGCTCCTAGAACAGAACTTGTTTGTAAATTGGGGACTTAGTGTAGTCCTGTTTTGTCCCACCGAACTCCAGCTAAAGTTGTCCAGAAGTAGCAGCAAGGAAATTTCCACAAGGAATGTCCCAAACAGATCAGAGTGGGGATCAGTTGAGATTACAAAGAAGGAAAGCACTAGACACCTGGGTGGTCAGACCAAAGCACCTATTAGAGGACATTGCTTACTAAATACTGTGGCTTATCCTCATGACAGACAAGATGAAATGCTTGTTCTTCTTGGGTATGTGAGCTGCCAAGAAGTTCAAGTTTATATGAAAGTATAAAGAATTTTGGCTCAAGGACTAGTTTCTTTCACTGTTTGGGGCAACTACCTAAACATCTTTATCAGTGCCTAGGAATGTTCAATGCTCCAGTTTGGGCTAAAGTCTCAGTAGAGTCTGCAGCTAGTTGGGTCACAGAAAAGAAAAAGCACTCTGAATTTCAGTTGGGGCATATAAAATATTGAGGGGCCCTGGTGTGCTATATGACAGAGGATGGAAGTGCATCAAAATAGTCCTCTAAATAACTTTTTAAAGGTAACGAACAGCACATAGGAAAAAGAAAAACCTGTTTCACAAGGAAATAAGATATCATGAAAAGAATTATCAGAAACAACAAAAGCATCTTCAAAGCTATGAGACAATGGGATTTCAGACACAGACTAAAAACAAGTATATTTACTATACAAAAAGAAATAGAAGTCAAAACTTTAGAGTTAGTAAGCAGATACTATTAAAAGTAACAGCAGATTTGAAATGTAACCAAATAAGCATTCTAGCAGTTGAAAACTACGATAAGTGGAAACAAGAACACAAGTGGGTAGGTTAAAGAGGAGATTGTATAACTGAAGAGAGAATCACTGAAATAAAGGAAAAGGTAGGAGAAAATGATCTAGAATGAACTACAAGGTTAACATTTGCAAAATACAGAAAAAAAATATTTTTTTTTAGGGAAGGGTCTACTACAGGGTGTTCAGGGTCTCACTATAAGATCTGACTTGTAGTGATCCTTCTATTTACAGCCTCCCAAGAGATGTGATTACACGTGCACAGCACACCGCCACACCCAGTCTCAATTGCTGTCTCAGACCCCTGGCCCCTGCACCTGTTTGCAGGTGCTTTGATCTGCTGAGCTATTTGGCCAGCCCTTCAGAAAAGATAAAGAGGACCCAATGAAAACATCTAATGTGTAGTGATTTGGAATTACAAATGGTAAGAAGCAAGGGTAGTGCAGAAGCAGTATTTGAGGGGATAGATTAACACTTCCCAAAACTGCTGAACGGTGAGAATTTGCCAATGCAAAAGTATATGGTCTTAAGTTCATATGTTAAGAAAAGAAGAAAGGCTACTTGGCTAAAATAGAGAGCCAGAGGTCAGAAAATGTACAGCAAACACTAATAAGGAAAATAAAGATAGCTGGGGATGGTTGCAACCATCTGTAATCCCAGCACTTTCTTGGGCTGAAGCAGGAGGATTGCAAGTTTGAATTTAGCCTGGGCAGTTTAATTATTTAGTGACATCCTGTCTTAAAATAAAAGAAGTGCTGGGGAGATATCTCCCTTTGTGAGGGCCCTGGGTTCAAGCCCTAGTACGGGACTGAACAAATAAAGAAACTGGGTGTGATGGCACATACCTGTATTTGAGAGAATAAGGCAAGAAGATTGAAGGTTCAGGGGAACCTGGGAAACTTAGTGAGATCCTTTCTCAAAAAGGGCAAAAAAAAAGGGGGGGGGGTGCCAGGGAGATAGCTCAGTGGAATAAGCATTTTCCTGGCAAGCACCAGGGCCTGAGTTCAATCACTGGTTCTGCAAAAAAAAAAGGAGGGGCTGGGGCCCTCTTTAGGTTGGACCCTTACTACTCCCCCCATACACACACAAGAGGCAGGGAGAATAAGAAAGGGAGAGCATGACTAACATCCCTCAAGAATAAAAGGAGGGATTGTGTAGTTATGAACAAACTAATACAGATATGAACTATTTTAGACTGAAATTTTTGAAAATTTAGTTGAGTAAAGTTGTTAGTAATGTGATTTCCTTTTTGTTGTTTAGACAGGATCTCACTGTGCAGCTTGTGTTGAGCTCACTGTGTAGCCCAGGCTGGTCTGCAACAATCCTGCCTCAGCCTCCCAAGTGCTGGGATTACAGCTGTGCACCGCCATGCCCAATTTAGTAATGTGACTATTAGTAAAATGACTATTAGTAAAAGTCACACACAATTAAAACTCCCTCCTCCTCAGGAAAGAAAGCTTCACCAGGAAGATTAACTGGACTTCTTCCCTGTCAGTAATGGAGATGGAGCTTGTAACACCAAGCTACATCCCTCTCTCCTATCTACTCCTTAAAATTTTGAGATGGGGGCGTTCTGCTTAAGCTGTTAAATTGCCCAGGGTGGGCTTGAGCTTGCAACCCTCCTATCTCATCCTCCTAAGTGCTGGGATTATAGTTGTGCACCACCATGCTCAGCTTTATGAAGCATTTTTCACTCTATTTTGCTAATTGTACAGATGAGTGGTTTTCATTAGGCAGACTTATACATCCACTGTAACATACTGGGATCATTTGATCATTTTCACCACCTACCCCTCAGTTTCACACTTTTGGGAGCATTTTGGTGCATATATTTTGTTTGTACTAATACCATTATTACCCCCTTAGACTCTTCCCTTCCCTCTTACTCCCTTATATCAAGTATTTTAAAGAAAATGAATCAATATTACAAAAATACTTCATAAGAATAGAAGTTAGAAGGGCTGGCCAGATAGCTCAGTGGATTAAAGCACCCGCTTAGGCAGAAGCCAGGATTTAATCCCCTGTGTGCTGTGCAAGCCCTGCCCTGGGGACACTGAGACTGGGTGTGATGGCACCTGCCAGTAATCCCAGTGCTGGGACGCTGAAAACAGGAGGATCACTACAATCCCATCTCTGTAGAGACCCTTATACTAAATACATTTAAGAAAAAAAGGGGGGGGTGCAGGGAGATGGCTCAGTGGAATAAACGCTTCTCTGGCAAGCTCAAGGGCCTGAGTTCAATCCCTGGTTCCATCAAAAAAAAAAAAAAAAAAAAAAAAAAAAAAAAAAAAAAAAAAAAAAAAAAAAAAAAAAAAAAAAAAAAAAAAAAAAAAAAAAATAGAAGTTAGAAAAAAACCCCAAAAAATACAACTTGTGAGTGACATTGAGGAAGAATATAAAAAATTCTAAACTAGGGGCTGGGGAGATGGCTCAGTGAATAAGCGCTTCCCTGGCAAGTGCAAGGGTCTGAGTTCAATCCCCAGTTCTAACAAGAAAAAAAAAAAAAAATTCTACACTACATATTAACAGTGCAGAATCAAGTATGACACTTACTGTGGTAGAGTAGTGAATGAATCAAAATTCGTGGTTGGAAGCAGCTTCCCCCCCATACCCCAGGGGTTCTGTGGGCTGAGAATTTGGATCAGGCACAGAGGAGGCTGCTTTGTTTATGTTCAGTGTTATCTTGACCTTCAGCTGGAAAGACTCAAAGAAGGGCTTGAAATCAAGGTCTTTGTCTTATTAATTTGCAGAAGCTCTTTTTAGATCAAGGAAATATGCTATTTGTGGGTATGGAGTACAGTTTTTTCCCAGCTTGACATTTGATTTTTTACTTTGCTGAATATGATTTTTGCTACACAAGATATAACCAAATTTATCAATATTTTTAAAAAACATTTTTTATTTATGCCTGTTAATTTTATAAAAATTGGGCATTTTAATATGGTATATAACATTTTTATCATATCCATTTCATTACTCCCCCCCAAACCATTCCTTTCCTCTTATCTAATAATAGTCTCCTGTCCTTGTTTTTTTCCCAAAGATTTCACCTATTAATGGAAGTATACAATATTTGTCTTTCTCATTCTGGCTTGTTTTGCTTAACATGATGAAAACCTTTTCTGTCTGTGTTCCGACAGCTGACATAATTCCATTCTTTATGGTTGAATAACTCCGTTGTGTATATATGTCACATTTTCTGTATCCATTTATTGGCCAAGGCTGGTTCCATATCTTGGCTGTCATGAATTGTGCTGTAATAAATATGGGTATATGGATATCTCTGTAGCATGCTGACTTTAATTCCTTTGTGTGTATGCTAAGGAGTGGTATAGATGGGTCACAAGGTAGTTTTATTTTTAGGTGAGGGTTTTTTTTTAAGGAAATATATACTGGTTTTTGTAGTGATTGTACTTGTTTGTTTGTTTATGTGTTTGGTACAGGGTCTCACTACGAAGCTCAGCTTGGACTCATAGTGATCCTCCTGTTTTCAGCCTTCCCAGTGCTAGGACTGTAGGCCTGAGCTACCATGCCCAGGCTTGATGGCCTGCTCAGCATGCCCAATGGGCAGGGCCTGCACATCTTGTGGTGCTAGGGTTCAAACCCAGGCTCTGCACTTAACCTAAGCAGGTGCTTAGTCCACATAGCTATCTCACTGGCCCTCAATTGTAGCAAGTTTACATTCATACCAGCAGTGTAGAAGATTTCTTTCTGCCTGCATCCCTTCTAGCATTGTTTTTTTATAATCTCTATGATAGCCATTCTGACTCGGATGAGACAAAATCTCAATGTAGTTTCAGTTTGCATGGCTAAAGATATTGGACAGTTTTTCACATACATTTTGGCCTTTTATACTTCTTTTAGGAAATGTTTGTCCAATTTATCCATATACTAATTGGGCTATTGATTTTTTGGGTATGTTTTTAGTGCTTTATGTGTGGTTGATATTAATCCTCTGTTGGAAGGATATCTGTAAAGATTTTTCTCCATTCTTTTTTTGCGGGGGGGAAGGGGGGTCAGCTCAGCCCGCCCTGTGGGGGAGAGGCTGGCATGGCATGTGGTGTAGGCTGACTCACTCTGTTGCATGTTTCCTTTTCAGTGAGAAAAGTTTTTTGAGGCAGGTTCTCTTTTTTATTTTATTTTTTGAGACAGGGTCTCCCTATGCAGTTTAGGTTGGACTTGAACTCATTATGTAGCCCAGGCTAGCCTTGAACTTGCTTTGATCCTTCTGCCTTAGCCTCCTAAATACTGGGATTATAGGCATATGCCACTATGCCTGGCTAAGACAGGTTCTTGCTATGTAACCCAGGCTGGCACTGAGTTTTAGATCCTCCTGCCTTAGTCTCCTGAGTACTGGGATTCAGGAATATGCCACTACATCTGGCCAAGTGAAGAAACTTTAAACTTGATGTAGTCTAATTTATTGATTATTTTTAAAATGTTTATTTATTAGTACATATTTGCAATGATTACATTTGATTACATTTATTTTGGGGCATTTGTATATGTACATAATACAGCTTAAATTCTTTCTTTTGCTACTCTTCCCCTCCCCTCCTTCCCTGCAACACTTTTTTTTTCTACATTTCTGTTTGCCCAGGTTTCTCTTTTAAAAATCCCTTTCCCTCTCTTTCCTTCCTCCTCCCCCTATCTTTTATTCCCTTTCTCATTTGAAAAAGATCTCCCTACTTGCTCTTTCCTTTATTTTGTCCTTCATTTATACTGTAAGTTTTTCACATAAGAGAAACCATACTCCTGGACATAGTGGTACATGCTTGCAATCCCAGCACTAGGGAGGCTGAGGCAGGAGGTACTATATTTTGAGGCCAGCTTAGGCTACATAATGAGTTTGACACCAACCAGAAAGACCTTGTCTCAGAGAGAGAGAGAGAGAGACAGAGACAGAGACAGAGACAGTGCAGAGACAGAAAGAAACAGAGAGACAGAGACAGAAGCAGAGACAGATACAGTGAGACCCTCTAAACTTTGTGTCTAATTTATTTCACTTAACATTGTGGTCTTGAGGTATAACCATTGCTGTAGTCAGAGCTTTGCAAGCAAATAGATTTAATAGAGGACACATAATTTATAGGATTATTTTGTAATATTCACCAAAAAAGTCCAGTACAAAAGAGTGCAGGAGATCTATCCACACACTAGAGATGAAGAATCCAGCTGAGGGCCTAGATCCCATAGCAGTATCCTTCATGAGTCCAGCTGATGATGTAGAGCCCATGGCAATGTCTTCCAAGTCCAGCTGGAGGTCTAGAGCCTACACAAATATCTCATGCCAGTCTGTATCAAGGATATACACTGGGAAGGCCCAAAGATAAAGCAAAAAGTGGCAGAAGCTATGAAGTTTGTACCAGCAAAGTGAAGGTTCTATGCCAGTAGGCTGAAGGGTCTGCACTGGGGCCAGGAAGTGGTGCTCAAGGTAAGGACCGGAGCTCTCAGAGAGCTCTGTGCCATTTTCAGTGGCCTGAGGACCCGGGCTGCTCCGACGATGAGGACAGCTGAGTTTATATCAGGAAAGCCAGAGTGACAAGCTCCTCCAGGATATTCGTCAGCACACCGTGTTCCCCTCAGTTTTTTATGTTGTTGGCAATAATTCTCAGGTGGGCCTTCCACACCCAGAACCGTGCCGACTCAGTTCGGATGGGTGTTGCGAGTTGGCCACTAGTTAATTCACCACATCCATTTACCTATAAATGCTTCAAGTTTATACTTCTTTAGGGCAGAGAGGTACTAAAGCAGGATTTAGAAGAAAAAAATCAAGTTTCCCCAAATTTTCCCCCCCTCCTCCCGGTTGTTATTCTTTGTTCTGAAACAGATAAAAACTTTTATCTCTGAAAGGAAAGTTTTATACCCTCCTGTTCTTACAACATCCTATTTTACCTGAGCAAGGCCACCAAGATAGACTTAAGTTGCAAAAGTGTCCTCTTGTCTCAAACTTACTTGTTTTCCCGCCTACAAATTCTGCTCTGCAAAACTTGGCAATGTGTGTAAAACAGGCAGCCTTCCTTTGTTTGGGACTCAGACCTTTTGGACATGAGTCTACAGAGTCAGTGTTTACCTAAAACCAAATTCCCCAGTTTATCTCACAATACCTCTAGATTCTTGGATTGTTCAGCAGCACTGCACTGCATACAAGCACCATGTTTTCTTTATCCATTCATCTGTTGGCAGCCATATAGGCTGCTTCCAAGATTTAACTCATAAAGGAAGCTGCTGGGCTAAGGAGATGCTCAGTGGCATAAACGCCTGGAGACGGGGGTAATATGCGTGTGAGTATGGGTGTATCATTGTAATATGATTTTTTTTAACTCTTTGAGGAAAATATCTAGAAGAGGAATAGAGTCAAGTGGGATTTGTAGTTATAGTGTTTTGAGGAATCACTATACTAATTTCTGTAGTGGTTGTGCTAGTTTCCATTCTCACCAACAATGTAGAAGAGTTGCTTTCCCCTCCATAGCTTCACCAGTTGTTACTCGATTTCTCAGTCCATTTGTTGATTCTTGTCGTTATTTCCTTACTACTGGAGTCCTGTAACAGAAAGTCTTTACCTGGGCTTCAAATGGTTCCTCAGTGTTTTCTTGCAGCTGTTTCAATGTTTCAGATCTTAAACTTAGATCTATTTTGTTTTGTTTTGAGACAGGGTCTTGCTGTGAGGTCCAGGATAGCATCAAACTCATGGCAGTCCTCGTGCTTTGCCCTTTTGTGTTCTAGGATTATGGGTGTGCACTGCCACACCTGGCTGTTCCTGATGTTAGAGGAGATGCTTTTAGTATTTCCCCATCCCTTATGAGGCTATCAGAATTTTTTTGGCTGGGAGAGGGGAGGGGGGTGCTGAGGATTAAACTCAGACCCTTGCATTTACCAGGGAAGCACTTATTCCACTGAGCCATCTCCCTGGCCGTGCTATCAGTATTTTTATTTTTATGTTTTATATCATACTTAGAAAAACCTTCCTCGCTGTCAGGTTATAAAGTATGCCATGTGGCTGAGCTAGGTGGCTGATTTATGTAATCCTAGCTACTTGGGAGGCTGACACAGGAGGATTTTGAGTTTGAAGCAATTCAGTAAGACCCTGTCTCAAAATTAAAGAAAGGGCTAGGACTATACCTCAGTGATATAGCACTTGCCTAGTGTAAATGAAGCACTGGGCACTCCCCCCCATTCTGATAAAACTAAAAAGGTGGCATGTGGAAGTGGAGCTGTGTGCAACTGTAATTCCAGCAATCAAAAGGCTAAGGTAGGAGGATGTTGAGTTTGAGGCCAGCCTGACCAAAAACCTTTTTCAAAAAAAAGAAAGAAAAGAAAAAAAGTATGTCATGTATTTTTCTAGTACTTACATGGATTCCTATTTGTACTTTGTGTTTAACTCTAGGTCTACTAGGAGTTTGGTTTCTGTCGCCCCCACCATATGGGGAATTGAACTCATGACCTTGCACTTCCCAAGCAGGTGCTTGTGTCACTGAGCTATATCCCCAGCCCTTGGAGCGATTTTTGGTGTTTAATGTGAGCTAGTAATTTTCCTGTTTTAGTCAGATGGAGATTTAATTTTGACAGTTGAGTGTTATTATAGTGCTTTCAATCATATCTTAGGATAGGGAATTGTTGGAATGAGCATCTCATGAAGATCCAATCTACAGTATTTTCCATTGGTACAAATAATGAAGTGATCACTCAGTTGAGAGAGTGAGAGGTGATTCTTGAACTGGATTTCAAACGACTGAGGAATTTTCTAAGTGCATGAGCCAAGATTGTTCTGTGTGGGGGAAACTAATATGTGAAAAGCCATGGAAGTGTAGATAGTGTCCTGGTGATCTTCCAGAGTGAACCTGGAGCGTTTGGGACAGAGGGATGAGAACAGCAGTGGGGTGGTGTTTAGTGTATTACAGCACTGCAGCTAGAGTGGTGGCTTAAACAATCACAATGTTATTTTCTCACTGTTCTGGAGGCTAGAAGTCCAAGATTAAAGTATTGCCAGTTTTGATTTCTTCTGAGGCTCCTCTACTGAACTGCAAATAGTTACCAGCTCAGCCTGCACATGGGCACGCCACAGTCATGTCCTTGTTTTTTTTTTTTTTTTTTTTTGAGACAAGGTCTTACTTTGTAATTTAGGCTGGCCTTGTAGCCCAGCCTCACCTTGAACTCACAGTGATCCTCCTTCCTCAGCCTCTAAAGTGCTGGGATTATAGGCAAGCATCACCATCTCTCCTTTTTATAAGGACACTAATCACACTATATTAGGGACTACTCACTCAGATGATCTTGTATGTGTGTGTGTGTGTATGTGTGGTGTGGGTGGGTTAGGGATTGAACCGAACACCTCAAAAGGCTCTAATTGCAGTCCCATTATGAGGTACTAGGGGCAGGACTTTGCAATATGAATTTAGGGGAAATACAGTTCAGCCCATGACAGGTAGATCAATACCAAACTGAAATTCCTTAAACACTACACAGAGGATTTTATGCATTATTCGTAATGTTTTAGCTTTTTTTGGTGATGGTGCTAGGGATTGAAGACTTTTAAGCCATAGAATGACATGAAAGTTTAGATAAGTATAAAAACTAGCTATCTGTTATATGTTTATAATTTTTTTGAGACAGGGTCTTGCTATGCAGGTCAGGCTAGCCTTGTGCTCACTTCTGTAGCCCCCGGGCTGGTCTTGAACTAGCAGTGATCCTGTCTCAATCTCTTGAGTGCTAGGATTACAGGCACTTTGCACCTGGGGATCCGAGGCCTAGGACTGAACTCGGGACCTTGCACTTGGCCAGGTAGGTGTTTATACCTCTGAGCCATCTTCCTAGCCGTACATGTAATTTAATCCTAATTTTAAATTTGAACTTACTGTGTACTCCAGGCTGGTCTCAAAATTTGTAGTGGCTCCCCTGCCCCAGCCTCCTGAGTATTGGGATTACAGGTATGTGCCACTGTACCTGATTTACTTTTTAAGCAAACAGTTATATAAAAGCTGGGACTCAGGAGGCTGAAGCAAGAGAATTGTAGAGAGTTTTAGGCCAGCCTGGCCTACATTGTGAGTTCAAGGCCAGCCTGCACTACAAAGTAAAACCTTGCCTCAAAAGTCCCGCAATTTTGTGGGTTTAATATTATTAATGCATGTTCAATCTCTACAATTTCAGGGACTGGCGATATAGTTCAGTGGTGTAGTTCCTCACTGGAAAGCATGAGGTGCTGAATTTGATTCCCAGTACTCTCCACCCAAATCTCTAATATATGTTTGGTCTCTACAGTGTTATTGTTTCCTCTAATGGAACAATAAAAGACAAGCTTGGCAAACTTGGCAAATTAAGAACAGCTTGCAAATATGTGATATCCTCTGGAAAGCATTTCCATTTAAAGAAGTTTTTAAAAATGTGTATCAATGGGGCTGGGGAGATAGCTCAGTAGAATAAGTGCTTGCCTGGCAAATGCAAGGGCCTGAGTTTAATCACCGATTCTACCAAAAAAAAAGTATATCAAATAGTGAAATATAGCTAATTTAAAATTCAGTTTCGTAGGCAGAATTGTCAGTCTTTTGGGACTCTTGAAGTGTTTTTTTTCAATATATTCAGTACAAAGTCTACAAGGTTTTATTTTTTATTTATTTATTTTTTTATTTATTTATTTTTTTTTTTGGCGGAACCGGGGATTGAACTCAGGCCCTTGTGCTTGCCAGGGAAGCACTTATTCCACTGAGCCATCTCCCCAGCCCCTACAAGGTTTTACTACACAGATGAGACTCATAATGATCCTCCTGTTTTCAGCCTTCTCATGTGCCACCATGCCCAGTCTCAATTGCCGTTGTCGCAGTGCACCCCAGGGGTGGAGGTGGCTTGGCACATGGGGAATCAAATTGAAAATCTTTCGTTCGAACTGCAGACTTGTAGGGGCTAGACATGGCATATGGTGTGGCTCAGGGGTCTGGTACTTGGTTAGCATGTACAAGGCCCAGAGTTCAATCTATAGCATTGTAAAACAAAGCAGACCCTGGGTTTGTTCTGTCTGATAGTGAAGGAGTAGAAGCCCTGACTTCTTTTTTTTAAGACCCTGCAAGTGCTTATAATGCCATCTGATGTATTTGCCATATGAGTTTTCATTTCCTTATTCAGGGGGCTACCTCCTGTTAGAGTTGCAGGAGATGGGGAGAGGAGCTTTGTGCTCACACTGTCATCTGGGCCTCTTGCAGTTCCTAAATATTAGGATTTCCTCTTCAAGATCCTTTGAGCTTCTCAGTCAAGAAGCAGGCAGTGCTCTGAGCCTATTTTGATTGGTGGGTCCAACAACCTTTAGGCTTTGTTTCTGTAATTACTTTTATTATTTGTTCTTTGCTTTTATTAAATGTGCCTTCCAGTCTGCCACATCATCTGGTGGTGTCTCTGCCTCACAATGTTCTGTAAGAATTCCAGTATGCTCTTAGCCACATGAACAGCCAAAAACTAATGGATGCTGAACAGTACTTAGAAGATCAGTCTTCCATGAAAGTTGAGTTGATGGAGGTGGAATTATCCAACAGATATTTGTGAATTCATAGTTTGTATTTGGGCGAGTAAGAAGTGTAGGTATCATAGTTCAGGTATAACTTGGTGGCATTAGTGTTCCCTTTGAATGCGTGCAGTTACTGCAGTCTGTGCCAGTCTTCTGACTGTTAACACTTTACAGGGTTCTGGACTCAGGGGATTCATAGGATGAAGCCATCTCACAGTTACTCTCTCATCCAATTTTCCTCTTTCAAGCTCACACTGACTGCTAATGAGCATCCTGGCAGTTTCCTCTAGCCTCTGTATCTGGAGTGAACAGGTTGCCCTGCTATTTCTAATCCATGTAGTTAAATTTATCTTCGTGTCTCTCTTTCTTTTTAGTTTCTTAAGACTTTTAAGACATTGAGAGAAGTATCTCGGGAACCTTCTTATCTCTGGGCCAGCAGCTTTTGTCCTCCC
>PVKA01022366.1:14329-37280 GCA_004027165.1 Ctenomys sociabilis
TTTTTTTTTTTTTTTTTTTTTTTTTTTTTTTTTTTTTTTTTTTTTTTTTTTTTTTTTTTTTTTTTTTTTTTTTTTTTTTTTTTTTTTTTTTTTTTTTTTTTTTTTTTTTTTTTTTTTTTTTTTTTTGAGACAGGGTCTCAATATGCAGTTCAGGCTGGCCTTAAGCTTACTTTGTAGCTCAGGCTGGTCTCGAACTCACAACAATCCTCCTGCCTCAGCCTCCCGAGTGCTGGGATTACAGGCCTGCACCACCACGCCTGGCTAGTCCACTCTGCTTTAGGCGTGGTATTTCTTTTCTGGCTATGAATTTTCATCTGTGGACACAATAGCCTCTTTGCAACTATTTAATAATAAATGGAATCTGTTATAAATGATCATACTGGTATACACTGAGCTCCAAGTTACCTTTAGGGACTGGTAGCCTTCTTCTTGATCTGTTATATTTAATGGCTGAAATCCACTGGGTATATAAAGTGATCATTGAGCTGCCAGGATCCATGCGATCAGGCATGGCAACTGAGAAGAAAGCTCTGGGTCTTCCATCTCTTTTTTTTTTTTTTTTTTTAACACTGAATAAATATCCTTTTAATAGTTTTATATATACAACAGAACGATGTTAGCTTTAGTTGGCAGTTCTCTTTTTTCTCTTTTTCACTGGCTTTTTAATTGGTGCTTGTTCTTGTTTTGCACTGGTCTGTGTTCTTATTTTCTTTGGGTTGTCTGGTTCTAAAATGATCATTTCTTCTTCACTATCTGAGAGTACTATTGGGGCATCTTGGCTTCCAATATCAGAAACTTCTACTCCAGTGTCCATTTTCATCTTTTCAAGAATGACAGCTTCATCACTGCCACCTTCATCCTCATCTTTGTCAGAGTCTTCAAGATCACCCCAGGAGTTTTCTACTCCCTCTCCAATCTGGGCAGTTCCAGAGGTCCAGAGAACAGGTTTAGAAACAACTTCTGAAGGAGGTTCAGCTTCAGCAATGATTTCTTCTGCTTTCTCCTCAACATCAGAAGTATCAATGGGGGCTTTTTCCATTTTAAATGTTGTGATCCTTTGATTTGCTAGAGATTCCACAAAGCCAAACTTTCCACCTTCTTTCCTCACTTTCTGGTCATTTTCCAAAGCTTTCTGTATAAGCTCTGTAATTTCTGCTACTTTCACACCAGCTATTTTACTGCATCTCAAAACTTGATCTTTTAGTAGCATTATTCCACCACTGGACTGGATGGTGCAGATCTCTCGGTGCTTGTTCATGGCAATCACCAGCAAGCCATCCATCACACGTTCTTCTCGTTCATTGGGATCCACCAGTAAGTATGTTCCTTGTTGAAAGAAGGCAAAACTGACACAAATCGGCATGTGGTGGATGCTTAATGCTACAGGATCACGCTCTTCAGGCGTATACAGTGTGACTTCTTCTCCTTGGACAGAGACATCAGGTCTTCGGAAGTGAGATAAGGCCACAATTGCAGCAATGCTGGCAGCATCAATAATATTTCCATCATGATTTAATAAATGTATGTCCACACGTATTTGCCAAACCTTTTCACCAGCAACAACACAGAGAGATTCAGTATCTATGCACTTTGAATTTCTTAGACATCTTTCCAGGAGTCGATTCAGTTTCACCAAGAGATCTGATTGCCTGCCAGGTTCAAAAGATGGAGCAGCCATCTGAGAGAGTTCAAGGTTGAAGAAAAGAATACCTTCTGTTGCTCTATTGGGTTTTGGAGCAACAAGTTCACAAGACACCTGCCCAAGAACTCTTGTTTTCCCAAGCTCCACAATACAGCACCCATAATCGGTTCCAAATGAGATCTTGATGTTCCTGTAATCATAGGTCTGTCTACCATCCAGCCGCTTCTTTTCTTCGATGGCGCGGAGCAGGAAGCGGCACTCACAGTTCGAGAGTGGCGTTTCTTTCATGGTATCGAGTCACAGGATGCTCCAGGAAACGGACTCCGGCAAGGGGAAAACTCCCGGGTTTACGCGCGCCCCTGGGTCTTCCATCTCTTATGTCCCATCAAAGCTTCTAGAAGGGAAGCTCCCTGGTTCAGGAGCTTAGAGCCTGCTGGGGCATTTTTGTCAGAGTCCTGCCTCTTTATCATTTCTGTTTTCTTTTTCTAAAAATCCTAGTGTTTCTTCTCCTTGTTTTCTCTTCTCCTGTTTTTCTTCTTTTCCTTTCCCTGTCGTCTTGCTTGTTGGATCATGGCTGAGGTGCCTCAGCAGACCTCCAGTTTTTAGGCTTAGCTTCATGGGCTTCTCTGCCTGGGCCTTTCTGAGGTCTTTGTGTGGCTTTTGCTTTGTGTGCCCTTTCCAGGGACAGCCATGAGCTGGGCACCACTACTTCTAGACGTGGAGGGCAGGAGTGGGTTCTGGCAACAGTGGAGCTCTTCATGCCTCTCTTGACTGTTTTTAATGGCCAGAAAATGACTTGATGTTTTGTTTCCATTTTTTCTGTATTATAAATAGTTCTGCTATAAATGTTTCTCTCATTTATAAGTCAGTTTTTTTTTTTTTTTTTTGGTAGATCTGGGGATTGAACTCAGGCCCTTGCGCTAGCAAGGGAAGCACTTATTCCATTGAGCCACCTCCCCGGCCTCATTTATAAGTCAGAATGTGTATATATTTGTAGTTCTTGGTATTACATATTGTTCAAAGGAACTTAAAAATAACTTTATATTTTTTCTTCTTGTAAAAGTAATGCTTATTTTTATTACAAAAATAATGCCTTGGTTAGGAGCTGGGGAGATGGCTCAGTGGAAGAAGTGCTTCCCTGGCAAGCGCAAGTTCAGTCCCTGGTTCCGCAAAAATAAATAAATAAATAAATAAATAAATATTAAAAAATAATGCCTTGAAAAATTGTAAGAATAAAAAGCACAGGGCCAGCCAAATAGCGCAGTGGACTAAAGCACCTGCTTAGGCAGAGGGCAGGGACCAGGGTTTAATCCCTGGCACCACACACTGAGAAGAGGACTGAGATTGGGTGTGGTAATATAAGCCTATAATTCCAGCACTTGGGAGGCTGAAAACAGGAGAATCACTATGAGTCCAACTGTGTAGTAAGACTCTATAGATCCTGTACTAAATATATAAGGATTTTAAAAAATAAAGAATAAAAATCACATTGTCATCACCCTGATATCACTATTTTTTCCATTCTTTTTTCTTTTGTATTTATTTATTTATTTATTTATTTATTTATTTATTTATTTATTTACTTTTCAGACCGGGGGATTGAACTCAGGCCCTTGTGCTTGCCAGGAAAGTGCTTATTCCACTGAGCTATCTCCCAGCCTTTGTTTTATTTTTATTTGTTTGTTTATTTATTTATTTGATACAATGTCTACACAGCTTGGACTCATAGTGATTGTTTTGTCTCAGCCTCCTCAGTGGTGGGATTACAGTTGTGTGCTACCACCCCCAATTTCAGTAGCTGTGAAACAGTGCAGCATGCAGTACCAGGGATTGAACTTGGGTCTTTATGCTTGCCAGGCAGGTGCTTAGACTATTGAGCTTTCTCCCCTTGTCTTTTTCTTGATTTTAGAGAGAAAGTTTTCTCTTTTTTTTTTTCCAGTACTGGGGCTTGAACTCAGGATCTTGTGCTTGCCAATTAAGCATTTATTCTACAGAGCTATCTCCCTGGTCCCATTCTTTTTTCTAAACAAAATAATCATGAGTCCATGCTATAGATATACCTTGATATTAAAATGAGGTGATTTTTTCATGTTGGATATTCTTCTATATGGTATCATTTATTATGACTGCTTAAGAGTTCCTTCTATGGATGTGGGGAGATAGCTTAGTAGAATAAGTGCTTGCCTGGCAAACGCAAGGGTCTGAGTTCAATTCACAGTTCTGCAAAAAAAAAAAAAAAAGAGTTTCTTCTATACATGTACCAAAATTATATTTAGGCATTCTGTAATTGTGGACTTTGGGGATAAATTTCAGTTTTTCATTATTTTTAAACAGTGCTAAAACAAAGTGTCAGGGATTTTTTTTTTTTTTTTTTTTTTTTTACATCCATTGCATAGTGATTTTCTTGGAAGTAAAACAACTGAGTCAAAGGGCATGTATTTTTTTAAAAAAATTAATAAGCTTTTTTCTGGAACGGGGGACTGAACCCAGGGTCTTATGCATCTAGGTGAGTGTTCTGTCATTGAGCTATATCCCCAGCTGCTCCCCCCATATTTTTGAGACAGATTTTTGCTTTGTGTAACCAGGCTGACCTTGAAGTCAGGATCCTCTTCCCTAGTCTCCCAAGTGACTGGAATTATAGCCATACCTGGCTTAAAATAAAATTTTTAAGCTGGGAATTATTTGCCCAGTGGTAGAGCTCTTGCCTAGTATATATGAGGCTGGGTTTAGTCCCAAGTAAAACACACAACACAACTCACATACATTTTACCATTTTCTATTGTCACCTACATTTTCCCATGTTGCTGCAACCCTGAGTATTATTATTAAAAAACGATCTTTTATAAGGTATATACAATGACCTTTTCACTTAAAAGGCTAAATTTTCATTTTCAAATTTATGGTTGTATTATTCATATCACTGTGATTTATTGTAGTTAGTGATAGCAAAGTTCTACCAACATCCTTTTATTTCCTAATTTAACAAAAACTAGAAAAGTAACACATGTACACAAAAATGACATTTAGATGGAATGAAAAGGTATTAAGAGAAAAAAGACAAGCAAACCTCCCTATTTGCCTTGTCCAGGACTTCTGAAGGTCACTTGTTTTTTGTTTTTTACTTTAATTTTTTTTTAATAATTTTGATCACCTTCCAAAATCATAAATAAAATATATATAAACATAGCTAGATTAATTTCTCTGCCTTGAGAGATTTGTAACCTTGGGTAATCTTGGGTAAGTAAACCTTTCTGAGCTTCACTTTGTTCACTTATAAAATGGGGATAGTGTATAAATCTCATAAAGTTTATGAGGATTAAGTGAAATTAATAGATGCCTTTTTCTTAAAGTGACATTTAAAAGAAAACTTGTGATTATTCTTTATTCATGAAAAGAGATTTTAATTTTTCTTCTTGTATGGAGATTAAAAAAAAAACATGGGAAAAAGAAAAGACCACAGGAGGAGCAGGCTGGCTACTTACCAGCCACACCAGCATCCTGGCCCCTAGTTGCTCTTCTCCCTACTTATACTTGGTATTCGTATAAGTCATTTCTGTTTCTTGTTCCATTTGTATCTAGTAAGCCCTGGAACCAAAAAGGAAGTTGTGGAGGAGGCTAGTTTGAGATGCATAGCAGGATGTGTCCTACGGTAATTATAGTGGTGTTTTCTTTTTCACTTCCTTCCTGGTAACTCTTATCTGTACAGGGGTCACCTTGCATTCATCTTGTACCTTCAGGATCTGGTGTACTAGGTCCCCAGCAAAGGTTTATAAATGAATGAATGTTGGCAGTATTCTGATGACTTCTATATAAACTTCCAATAAGTATCTGTTGCAATGTCCACCATCACCATTACAATTTCTAGAGCAAGAGTTTTTTTTTTGTCGGAACCAGGGATTGAACTCAGATTTGTGTGCTTGCCAGGGAAGCACTTATTCTACTGAGCCATCTCCCTGGCCCCTAAGAGTTCCTTGAACTTGGTCTGTGGACCCATAATAAATCCAGAGAAAGCTTTAAGAGTTCTATAATCCCTTGAAAGAATATTTGGGAATAGGCGTTTTCTGCAGAGAAAGATCATAGCTTTCATCAGCTTCTCAAAGAGATGTAACCTAAACTGAGTAGGAATCAACAGATTGTGAAGAGCTTGTGCAGAGGGGTGTGGAGTAGTCAGTGGCCCTAAATTCACTTGATAAAATGCATTGTGATTTTGATCTGAGCACTTTAAGAGCAACATCAGATCAGTTCCACCATTTGTTTTCTGCTCTATAATAATCAATAGTTTCCCTAAGATTCTATACATTGCTTACTGGGTTGCATCTGCCTTCTCTTTTTTGGAGAAGCTGGGGATCAAACTCAAGGCTTTGCATTGCTAGGCAAGTACTCTACCATTCCTGAAACTTTCTCTCCTCTCTGTCTCCCTCCTTCCCTCCCTCCTTCCCTCTCTCCCTCCCTTCTCTCTCTCTTTTTGGTGGAACTGGGGTTTGAACTCAGGTGCTTGCGCTTGCCAGGGAAGCACTTATTCCACTGAGCCATCTCCCCCGTTCCTTCTTTTGTTTTGGACAGGATAAGGTCTCACTGTGTAGTTTAGGCCAGCTTCTAACATATTGTCCTCCTGCCTCAGTGTTGGGATTATAGGCATGAGCCTTTGTTTTTTAATTCCATCAGCTCAGAATTGAAACTTGATCCTTAGTTTTCATCACAAGTGAAGAATAAACTCACAAAAAGCATTTGTAAGTATTACTGACAGGGCTGATAATTTGGAGGTCTCAGAAATGGTCATGGAGTAGAAAATCCAGTTTTGCCATCTTCATGACTCCTTGATCTTCCCTTCTTTTATAACCACTAGATTTTGCCTGGAATTCCAGTTCTTGCTATGTTGTATAGTGCTACTACAGCAACCTCGGCTTTTTGTTTCTGTTGTTCTTTATATAGATGAACTAAAAATTTAAAAAAAGCAATCATCAATCAAAAGGGCGATACATTTGATAGGAGTATTTTTCTTTAGAAGGTAGGTATTAAAAAGCTTTTTCTTTTATATAATATATATTTAACATTTTATCAAATTTCATAAATTTATATTTTTATTAAGAATCTTCATGCTGGATGTGGTGGCACATGCCTGCAATCTCAGCACTCAAGAGTAATTTCAAGACCAGCCTGGAGCTCCACAGTGAGTTTAAGACCAGCCTGAACTACAGAGTAAGACCTTGCCTGAAATCAAAAGCAAAAACAACAGCAGAGCCAGACAAATAGCTCAGTGTATTAAAGTGCCTGAAAGCAGCTGCAGGAGCCAGGGTTTCAATCCCTGGACCTGCTGAGCCAACCCTCCCCCCTGGGGCGTGCTGAGACAGCAATTGAGACAGGGTGGTGGCTCATGCCTGTAATCCCAACGCTTAGAAAGCTATAAACAGGCAGATCACTGTGAGTCCCAATGTAGTAGTGAGACCCTGTGGACCCTTCCCTAAAATACAAAATAACAACAACAAAAGAACCCAACAACAACAAAAACTACTTCCCTGTGGCCATAAGACTTTACAATGGGACAGAATGCATAAGCATGTTGGAGATCTTATTGTTACATAGAACAAAAGAGAGGAACCTTTTTTTATTTTTAGAGATATACTAAATTACTTTCCATCCAAAACTCTTCCATTAATTAAAATTTCTCCATTTTTTCCTCTGCTTAAACTCTTTCAGTTTTGTGTGGTGTTGGGGATCCAATTCAGGGCCTCACACGTGCTAGGCAAGTACTCTACCACTGAGCTGCATCCCTACTCCTTTTTACTTTTTTTCTGAGACAGGGTCTTCTTAAGCTTAGCCAGGTTGGCCTTGAACTTGTGAGCTCCTGCCTTACTCCCCCAACTAGCTGTGACTATGGGCATGAGCCACTTACTCCTATTAATAATTTGGGGATTTTTTGGTAGAGGTTGTTCATCCTTTATTTTCAAAAGATTAGTAGTACCTTTATTTTTGATGACTACAGCATTAGTAACACATTTTTAGTGAATGTGCTGCTGCACTTTTAAAAGTACCAAAAAAAAAAAAAAAAAAATCCCTCCAAAACAAAAGAAATAGAAAAGTTAGGACAGGATGGAACACACACAATTTCACGATGAAACTTCTCCTGTAATCCCAATGTCCAGAGGATGCATTAGCAACTTGGTTCATCCCATATCCTTTTAGAAAGGTAAATGCCCACAGCAATCATGGATAGTGAGCCCAGCTGCACACTGTCTCAATAAATCCTCAGTTTCTGAAACAGAGTTCCCTGTTTTACCAAGAAGTTAACCTAAATCTTATGACTAACTGGTGACTTGCCTAAACATATATTATTTACTACTATAAGCAGTATGCAGTAAGTAAACTGTCTTTGTTCATGTCTGAAATTTCCACAAGTAGAATTGCTTGATCAAAATGTGTATATGTACATTCAGGAGCTGGGCATGTAGTACATAGTAGGATTACAAATTTCAAGGCCAGCCTGAGCAGTTAGCAAGTTGAAGGCCAACTCAGACTAAAGAACAAGATCCTGTGTTAAAACAGAAAGTGTGGATAGAAAGATAGATAGATAGATAGATAGATAGATAGATAGATAGATAGATAGATAGATTTATACTTCTGATTCCTTTCAAGAAAAGAGGTTAGGGGCATGGACTTTGTAGTCATGCATGTAAGTGTTTAGTTTCCAGCTGCCATTTACTGGCCATCAGACAGATTGTGCTCAGTCTGACCATCTCTAAAATGGAATGATAATAGAAACTTCTTATGGCTATGAGGATTAAATGAGATGATTCATATAATCTCTGTCTAGTGTCTAATACATAGGATGAGCACCCGTAAAAGATAGACCACATCTCTGTTCTTACAGAGCCAACATCTTAATGTGGAATAGGGAGTAGCAATGAGAGACAGATAGTAAAAAATGAATTAAGAGAAACATCAGTGTTGTGCAGACAGTTGCAATGACAGGAGGGCTAGATGGGTGGTTGTCTTAGTTGTAGGGGTTGGGGAAGTCCTTCTGAAGAAGCAGCTGTTGAGCCAAGATCTAAATGACAAGGATATTTTCACAGTCCTAGAATTACTGGAAACAGAACCAAAGGATCAAAGATTGCATGTTGGGCTGGGGGATACTCCATGATAGAGTGCTTGCCTAGCATGAATGATGCCTTGGGTTCAATTCCCAGCAATGTCAAAAGAAAAAAAGTATTTTAAAATGCTGTTTAAAAAAAGTTGTTTCTAGGGAATTTAGTTCAGTGCTTACAGTGTGTGAGGCTCTAGATTCAATCCCCAAACTCCTTTTCTTTTTTGGCAGAACCAGGATTGAACTCAGGCCCTTGCGCTTGCCAGGCAAGTGCTTATTCTACTGTGCTATCTTCCCAGCTTCACCCCCCAACTCTTGACCCCCCATTTATTGTTTTTTAATTTTTATTTATTTATTTTTGACCCCCATTTATATACTGGCAAATTGACTTGTAAAAGATTGTTAAATCATTCATGTTTCCTCCTGATGTTACCGTAAGGGTGGGATGTCTGTCTGTGTGAAGCCATAGGTTCCTTTCCTCTGCTGGGGAATGAGGGTGAGAGGAGGTAAGAGGATCACAGCAAGATTGTTTTAGGGACCTTTCCAGTTGTCTTCAAATGAGCATCATTAGCAGGAGGGAAGAGAAGTGTGCAGTTCCTCTGAGGAATTCCTTTTGTTTCCTCTTCCTAAACTAACTGGCCAGCACTGCCTATCATCCTACCTTTCTCTTTATCCACTGAAACTTTTTGTCTGTGCCAGTTCCTTCCCACAAGGTGTGACAAGCCTCTAACACTTAAGGCTACCTGCCTATTGGTTAGCAACCATATTTTTCTCTTAAAAATGAGGCAATGTCTAGCTTTGCCTAATACCACTTTGCTGTAAAAATAAGGCAGTGTTTAGTAGTAGGCTGTTTTTTCCAACAAATTTGTCAGCAAGGCTCTATAGCCTTCTGTGAGTTACAACACGGTGGGAAAGCTCTGCACCTCACTGGCTTGTCAACCCCAACCCCACCCCCACCCCCATGGCCTGCAATGAGGGCAAGGGCATTGGTGCGGCACTTTGCTCAGGCTTCCTCTGACCCTGGTCCAGCGACGCATATGACTTCTGGTGTTTGGAGTGTGCATATGATTACATGTTGTTTGTGGATGTGTTCTGAGGCCTTTTATCATCCGATATAAACTGCTGTAAGAAATGGTCTCTGTGTAGGTCTCGAGTGGGGCGCAGTATTATTAAATGTAGTACATGCTAAATTATAGACATTCTGGTACTGTTTTGTTCATTTATGGGATAACTGTGTACTTTAAAAGAACATTATGAATTACTCCATTTCCAGTGTTACCTGTTGATTTCCTAGGATGACATGTAAGGCTTTTGCATTTTTAGAAGCACAAAACACCATTTAGACTTTTTCTTCCCCTTTTTGATTCAGATCTTAAAGAAAATTGATAGGTTTTTCCAAGGCACAGTAAAGAGATAGGAAAGATAAAAGAAGCCTTCATTAACTCCAAAGACACAGAGAAGCTGAGACAAAGAAAGCTAAGGCTTTTATAGACTTTTGTTAGGGGTAGAGTTTGAGGGAGATGTTTAGAAATATCTGAGGAGCTGATTGGGGTCTTCCCTGTGGTGGTGGGAAAGGTGAAAGAAAATTGTACCTTGGGCTGGGCTGGAGAAGAAGTGGGGAGGTAGTCTCTGAAAAGGTAAACTGTTGTTTTAAGGGCTTCAGCCGTATTAGATGACTTCAGCAATTTATACTAGGGCCAGAACCTATCAAAAATACTATGTTGGTCAGACTTACGGATAAATTGGTTAAAAGTCACATTAATTTTTTTTTTTTTATCTTTTAAAATTCAGCAACTTAAATAAAATATACTGAGAGCAACATGTATAAGTGAGGGGTTTGGCGGTAGAGTGGGGCTGGAATGTGTTTAGTGAAATTGTCCAGGAGCAAATGCTGCTCACTTGAAGCCAGAGATTTGTCATCCAAATATGTGCAGATTGCTAATGCTATAAATAGTTTGAACTTGAGTAAACAGCCTCTTCCCCTAGCTGCTGCTGGGCCCTTATTCGCATACCAGAACAGGCTGGGTGCAGCCTCCCACGCAGACTCCAGGCGAGGCACTTGTGCCCAAGCCTTGGGCTGCTTCGTAGTGCAGGACTTGAGTGGCCGTGGAGCCAGTGCTCTCCGGGGTAGCTCCTCACTTTTGCCTTGCCCTCCTCCCCAGCCTGGTGGAGGCCTTTCCCAACCTGCCTAGAATAAGATTTCTCCACTTGCCCACAGCTGAAATTCCTTGCAACTGTTGAAAGCCCTGGGACCACATGGCCAGGGCTAAAGTAGACTTAGGAGGCATAGACTTTTCCAAGAAGAAGCACCCTGCACTCATTTCTTTCTTTTGGAACCAAAAAGGGTGGTACTGGTTGTTAGAGTTACTGTGAGCTGCTTGTGCCAGCCACTCACATGCTGTATGGCAGGCGGGCCAGACCGGCTGCTGGCCTTTCCAGTGTCCCTTTGAGGACTCAGGCAAGATTCTGACAACAAAGCAGTTGAGGACATTCTGTTGTTTATTACTATTTCCTTTGGAAGAAAAAAAGTTGCCCCCCCCACCCAGATGGACAGACAGACAGACAGACAGACAGACAGACAGACACACACACACACACACACACACACACACACACACAGAGAGTCCTGCTTAAACTATATTCATTTACTGTGACTCTAGTATTAAAAGTCCTTTTATTTATTATTATTATTATTATTTTGGTCTCTTTGAGACAGGGTTTCTCTGTGCAGTTCAGGCTGGCCTTGAGCTCACTTCGTGGCCCAGACTGGATCTTGGACTCACAACCATCCTCCTGCCTCAGCCTTCTGCGTGCTGGGATTACAGGGGTCTGACACCATGCCTGGATCCAAAGGTCCATTAAGAAGCGATGGATAGTTTGACATTTTATTGCTGGGAGACTGGTTGATGAGGGACAGCAGGAAAAATATTGTATTAAAGATTAGGAAGCTTGAATTTTTGGGCAAGATGCCTAACTTTTAATTTCTTCATTTATTAGATAAGCATAGTTCTGTCTGTCCTGTTTCTTAGGGTTGATGAGGAAAAAGGACACAAAAATACTTTCTGGATTATACTAGAGAAGTGGAAGGCGAGGTGGAGTAGTGTATAAAGGGCTTGTACGCTAACTAGACTCGCAGATGTGGCCTTCTGCTCTGTGATGTTGCACAAGTATCTGTGAGCCTCAGTCTTTTCACCTGTAAAACAGGAATATTAATATTTGTCTGATAGGCATTTTTAAAGGATTAGAAATAGTGTGTGTACCTCAGTGACAGATGGTACAAAAGAGCTAGATACTCAGGTGATTTTAGCTTCTAACTCTGAAGAAACATTCAGTTTGTAGATACTGAAATTAGCAAACAGCTCTGCTGAAACTTGATTGCAATAATTGGTAATAATAAATTTAAAAAAACAAAATAATACATGAACATCATTTTTTAAAAAAAAATTTGCTTTCAGATTTTTCATTTCTCCTTACTCTGAGGCAGCTGCTTTATTTTTCTCCTTTTACTTCGTTTGGTGTTTATGTCCATTTCTTCTATCCCCATTTCCTTCCCACAGTGCTGAGGATAGAATTAGGGCCTCATGTGTACTAGGCAAGTGCTCTACCACTGAGCTACACCTCAGCTTCAAGAATTATTATTTTTTAACAATGTCTTCAGCTGTTATTATACATAAATCCTTTATTATTAGCAAAAAATTGCAATTAGCTTAAATACTTTTGTTAGTCAGATCCACGTAAACCACACATTTCTATACTGCTCTTCACTGACCTATCCATTTCCGATGGTGCCTGCTGACTTCCTAGCTGACACACAAGACTTTAGCATTTTTAGAAGCACACAGAACCATTTAAACTTCTCCTTTTCCTTTTCTCCCAGTTTTGGGGATGGGGAGATGGCTCAGTAGGATAAGCGCTTGCCTGACAAGTGCAAGGGCCTGAGTTCAATCCCTGGTTCCGCCAAAAAACATAAGAAAACATCTTCTTCTCAGTTTCACAGGCATTGGTCAAATGAGTGCTTCTATTTTACAGTGTACGGGATGGTAAGCATTATTCACTATAGAGCCAGTAACATTCTAATTATGTTTTTTCTTGTGTGACTGTTCTTCCTGGACTTAACAATAGTTTATCCTTTAACATGCTGTTTTCCAGTTCCTTTCTGCTGTATCCTTCCATACTTTCTTGTAGATTTTTAGTAATGTTTTTGTCAAACCTGCCACTTGTTTCCCTGAAGCCTTCTGCCTCCTGCTCTAATCAGAGCAGTCCTTCCCAGGCTGTGGACCTGCTCAGTGTCCAGAACTTCCTCGGCATCACCTGGTGTCCCTTCCACCCCTTGGCTTTTGAAGGCTCTATTCAGAAAACTGAGTTGAAACCCTCGTTGTGGTGAAGCATGTTTCCAGGTCACGAACAGTACAGGCGATATCGGTCCCATGTATCTGAAAGTGTTTTTACCTTGCCTTGTTGAGTATAGAATTCTGAGTTCCACATCAGTTTTCTTTAGAACTTTTTTCTTGAAAAGCAGTTTTGTATATTCCTAATTCTGTAAGTCTGATGTTGCTCTGGTTTTTTTTTTTTTTTTTTTTTTTTTTGTACTGGGAATTGAACTCAGGGTCTTCCACTTCCCATGCAGGTGTTGTGCTGCTGAGCTATATCCCCATCCCATTTTTTGTCTTTTGTAGACAGGATTTTACTATGCACTTCAAGCTGACCTTGAACTCACTTTGTAGTTCAGGCTGGCCTTGAACTCATAGTAATCCTTCCTCAGCTTCCCAAGTATTAGGATTACAGGCATGCACCACCATACTTGGCCTCTGCTCTGATTCTTTACTTTTGAAACAATATGTTTATTTTCAGAAATTTTTATGCTTTTCTCCTTTTAAATCTTCAAAGTTAGGAAGCTATGTCTAGATGTGATCCTATAAAGAAGCCCCTCTCAGACTTTTCAGTTGAGAAAATAATGTCTTCCTTTAGCTCTGAGAAGTTTTCTTTATAATTTCTTAAATAAGTTCCTTTTGTCCCTTTTCTCCCCTCTGGCATTGCTATTTGGGTCAAGTTAAACTTCCTGGATTGTTCTATATCCTTTTGTATCCTCTGTATATTTTCTCCACATATTGTAAGAGATTTCCTTTTCTTAATTTCCAGTTCTTTTACTCAATTCTTAATTTCAGTATTCATATTGTTAATTTCCAGGAGATCATGTTTGTCAGATTATTTCCTTTGTTCTTGATAGGTGTAGCATCTTCAGAATCTGAAGATGTGAGAATTTTTTTAAGGTTCTCATTTGTCTTTATTTTAGTCCTTGTTGTGCTGTTGGTTTTCTTCAGATGCCCTACGATTCAGGTTTTGGCCATTCATAATCAATAATGGAAGTCTTTTTAGGGTAGACTTTGTTTTCCTATAGAATTGGCTGTAACATAGGGCTCTCTCTACCTGGGAAGCTGCTGGAACTCTCCATACTAGTGGAAGGGGCACTTTGCTTCAGGACTGGCAGTTAAGCTGAAGACCCTTAAGAAGTCACAGTAAGGCCAGTCTCTTACTAAAAGCTCTCAGTCATCCTGCGCATTCATTCAGTTGAAAGAGCCTCTTGTCTTTGTCTCTAGTTCTGTGGAACTTCCAGCCTGGTTGGTCTGTCTGTCTGTCTGTCTGCCTGCCTGCCTGACTGCCTGTCTGTCTAATAAATCTCTGCCAACATGCTCCTCAGTGGTCAATGTGGGATGTCTAGCTTTATAGTGATGGAAGAATGAGTTTGAAATGTCACGACAACTGCAGCCTCGGTTTGGTAGGGTGAAGAGCTAATTGCAGTTAACAGTTCTTTTGAACTAAGGAAGTTGAGGTAGCCAGAATTTATTCATTCATGTGCTTGCTTTCAAGAGATACCTGTCTGCTACTAGCTGAACAAAGGACCTGATTGATCTGTGTCTGCACTTTCCTCAGGTGTCAAGTGGAAATAACAGCTCTACCTTCCTCATGGGATCTGTGGGGCTACATTAAGTAATTTATGTAAAGCAGTTAGGCTGTAACCTGGCAAATGGTAAACAGCAAGAAAATTTTTAGTTTTGTTTATGGATTTTCTTATACTAATAGGAGTTTCATGCCATGTATAAAATTAATTGACAGATCTTTTCCCATAAAAAAGCTCAAAATCTACCAAAGTAGTAAGACCTGCTCTAAAGGAATTATATCTCAGAGGAGAAAAGGACAAGTTCTTAGGAGAGAAATAGAGAGTACTGGGGAAATTCAGAGGAGAGAGAGAGCCGTGCCAGACTAGGGGTAAAGGTATGGAATTAAGTGCAGGTTTGTGATAAGCACCTCGGACCAGGTCTGCACATATAAACCGCCAGTTTCCTCTGTCCTCAGATTGAGCTCACACTATTGACTGTGGAGCACAGCCAGATTTCCTGCAGGGAAGTCCTTTTGTGGTACATGCCTGTGATCCCAGCACTTGAGGAGGATGAGACAGGACAGTCACCAAGCCCAGTTTGGGTAACTTAATGAGATTTTATCTTTAAAAAAAATTACATAAAGAGCTGGGGACATAGCACAGTGTGAAGGCCTGGGCTTTAATCCCCATTACCAAAAAGAAAAAAACATGTGTCAGGGGGAGTAACAGTGAAGACCTAGGGAACCAAGCCTGGCCACTAAACAGCTGAGTTAGACCATAAACTGTGCCACCTGCACTGTGGCCTTTGAGCAGCTTGGCAAGTCCCTCCATGCATCCATTGTTCTATCTGTAAAGTGTGAATATTAATCCTATATCCTGCACCTGATCACTGTGAGGATTGAGTGATGTGTCATCTGTAGAGCACTCAGCAGATTGGCCCAGGTATGCAGTGTATCCATTACCGTGATACAAATGAGTGCACTGATGGATGTTGTAAGGGTTTCTCTTCTTGGATTCTGTCAAAGATGTAGAATTATTCAGTCTGCAAGCATTAGAGTGTATGTTTTTCAGAAAATGATAGTTTTATAAATAGGCTCCTTACTGTTATCTTTATTCAACTAACAAAACATGATTCAAAGCACTTGAGGGTGATGTCAGTGAACTGACCCATCTCAAAGGCTAGTTTCACTTTCCCACTGCAGCTTTTGGAATAAAGACAGAGCTGAACAATGGCTCCGACCTCCGGTCCTCCAGGCTGAATGCTACCACTGAGAAAGTGTCTGACATTTCTCATTGAGCCTTTGTTCCTTCCTCAAGCTGACCTTCTGGAAAAATACAGGGCCTTTCTTCTGACTTTCCAGCATCCTTGGCTTTATTGTCTTGTCACTTCATCTTCCTTGTCACATCATCCTGTGGACAGTGGATGGTGTCATGGAGTCAAAATTTGACATAATGTCTCTATTGTTGAAGCACTGCACCTTACTTGGGCAAGTTTTGTTGTGCTGGTGGTACTAGAGACTGAATCCAGGGAGCATTGTATTACATCTCCAGAGCCCCCAATCCCTTTTTTTGAGACAAAGTCTCATTGTGTAGTTCAGGCTGGCCTTGAACCCACTATATAGCTCAGGTTGGCCTCAAACTCATGAAGATCCTCTGCGTCAGTCTTCTGAGTGCTGAAATTACGGGTGTGTGCATCATGCTCAATTCTCCAGCCAGTTTTATTTTTTATTTTGAGACAAGAGTCTTGCTAGGTTGCTTTGGGTGGCCTGGAACTTTCTATCCTTGCTGCCTCAGCCTCTTGAAAAGCTGGAATTACTGTTGTGTCATCATGCCCAACTTGACAAATCTTGAACTTACAAGTGTGTCCCAGGCACTTAATCCATATAAGAACCTTGTAGGACAAATGGTATTGTATCTTATGCTGAGCAACCAAGGTACAAAGAAGTTAAACAGCTTGCCCCAAATCATTTATAGATAGAGGAAGGCCCAAGGGCCAGAAGGAACTTCTGCCTCTCCCAACTATTAACTGTTGCTGGGGGGAAGTAGAACGGTAATTCAGCCTGGTGGTTTTTATTCCATGACATCTACCTACTTGTTCAAAAGCCTGTACAAAAGATCTTTGACTTTTAGTTAGATTAATTCCAGGGTATTTCATTTTCCATGGTGCTATTGTAAAAGGTATTGTTTATCTAATTTCCCTGTCAGTGTGTTTGTTACCTGTGTAGAGGAATGCTATTGACTTTTGGGTATTGACTTTGTATCCTGCTATGCTACTGAATTTGTGTATTAATTCTAGTATCTTCTTGGTGGAGTTTTTTGGGTTTTCCAAGTAAAGTAGTATCATATCATTTGCAAGTAATGATAATTTAACTTCTTTACCTATTCTTTTTTTGGTGGAACTAGGGATTGAACTCAGCCCCTAACACTTGCCAAGGAAAGTGCTTATTCCACTGAGCCATTTACCCGGCTCCTTCTTTACCTATTCTTATTCCTTTTATTTCTCTTTCTTGTTTAATGGCTCTAGCTAATGAATCCAGAACTATATTGAATAAGAGTGGTGATAGAGTACATCCTTGTCTTGTACCAGATCTAAGAGTAAAAGATTTCAGTTTTTCCCCATTTAGAATTATGTTATCCACTAGTTTGTCATAAATGGCTTTTATCAGATTGAAGTAGAGACCCTCTATTCATTGGCAAAAACCTTCTTAATAAGGTGTGTTTGCTTGGGACCTTCCTATTAAGCACCAAAGTTTTCTTTCTTTTTTAAAAAAATTTATTTATTTGTATTTTAACTTGAAAAGTGAAAAATAGAAGCAAAAACAAAGGGAACAAATGACATGAACAGGGTAATATACAATGATACATATATTACAGATTTTCAAAGCATGGATGTCTAATTTTATATATATATATATATTTTTTTTTAAATAAAACAATCCAACACAGATCAGCAGTCCACAATAGAAGCGAGTTATCCACAGAAGTCATTGACTTGAGCCATTCACAGCTCATTATATTAATATAACTTTACTTTATATCCCTCCATTTTTATACTCTTCTGCTGGATGGTTAAGACCAATTAAAGCAAGACTTATGTAGCAAAAAATGTAACTTTTGTATCAGATAAGATCAGGCAGGTTCTCTCAGGGTTTATCCTATAACCCTGAACCACACTTTGTAGATCCCTTGTCAGTGTCAGCCTTGTGGATGAGTCATGGCCATTGCTTGACCAATTTGTTCTCTGTGGAAGCCTGAGAGAAAATTTTCTCTCCATGTAACTCTCCTTAAGTACACTGTACATCATTGATCACATCCCTCTGTGGCCCCATAATCTCCTTGATCAGAAAATTTGGAGCACTACTGAGTTCCATGATGTTACAGTACAGGTGCTCCTATGTCCTGATTCTTCACTGATCTTGAGAGGCTAGGGCCATAATGTTGGCTGACATTGTCGCCTTTCTTTTTCTCCAATTTTTGATATGTAAACTTAGGTTGTTAACCCTCCAGAAGAGAAGTTTATTATTACGCTACAACATATGCAGTTCAGTTTACCTACACTATTAGTCTAAATGTCATACATCATAGGCATAACATGGAACATGTATTTTCCATCAAGTATTGAGATACTAAACTCTTAAGTCCATACAGAATATGAAGAAGAAAAAAAATTTTTAAAAATAGGAATGAACACTTACATATATTTACATAGATATTTAGAAATCCATCCATATACAGCATAGTAGCATTGTAGCAGGACTGTCTTGTGACATTTTTTTTGTCTTATTTTTCATTTACTACCCTTTAAATAATGGTAGTATAGTAATAGCTGGTATGTCATGACAAGAAGTACATAATTAGAAGACCAGAATGGCAGGCATTTGGAGTGTGACCTTCTATTACACTTTGTTAAATTCAGTGCAGTTGCTTGGTTCACAGGTATCAGCATATATAGTTAGTTGGGGTGAGAATCCTACCACTTAACTGCTAGTTTCAAAAATCTCCTGATGTTTCTCAGGATCATTGTCTTATCCATCTAGTGTGGATAAGTGAATGGTCTTGCCTCTGTCATATTTCTCAGCATTTCTCCTTGACCTCTCCTCCTTGTCCAGCCCTCAAGTTCTCGCTTTCCTTTTAATTGTATTATACATTTTTATTTGCAATTCTTCTTTTGAGTTATACTAGGGAGACTATATGATATTTGCACATATGGGTCTGGTTTATTTTGCTTATAAGTATGTCTTCAAATGGCATCTACTTAAATATGAAGGCTTTGAGTTTATAATTCTTTACAGCTGAGCAATACTACATTGTATAAAAATACCACGTCTTTTTCAACCATTCCTCATGTGACAGGCATCTTGGTTGTTTCCAAGATTTGGCTATCACAAATTGTGCCGCTATAAACAAAGGTACACATATATCCCTATAATATGATGTTTTCAGTTCCTCTGGGAAAATTCCAAGTAGGGGTATAGCTGACTTGAATGGGATTTCCAGTCCTAGTTTCTTGAGGAGTCTCCATACTGATTTCCATAATGGTTGCACCAGTCTACATTCCCACTAGCAGTGGAGAAGTGTTCCCTTTTTCCCCACATCCTCTCCAATGTTTGATGTTGGTTGATTTCTTTATGAGAGCCACTCTTTCTGGAGTGAGAAAGATGGTATCTCAGTACTGTTTTAATTTGCATTTGATGGGTGACTAAGAATGTGGAGCATTTTTTCATATATTTATACACTTCTTTAATTTTGTTCTCTGAGAAATGTGTGTTCATCTTGGATGCCCATTTCTGGATTAGGTCTTTAAATTTAGGGGCCCTGATATTTTTTAGTTCTTTATAAACTCTAGAGAGCAGAGCCTTGTCTCAGTTCTTATGACTTAGGATTTCTTCAAAATTTGTGTGCTCTCTTTTCACTTTGATGGTAATTTTTTTTTGAAGTGCAAAAACTTCTCAATAATAGGTGGTCCCAGTTGTTAATTATTTCAAGTGTTTCCCGTGTGAATACAAGTTTGTTCATGAACTCTTTGCCTACTTCTATGTCTTCAAGAGTTTCTCCTACTTTCTCTTCCAGGAGATTGAGTGTCTCTGTTTTAATGTTAAGATCTTTAATCCATTTTGACTTTAGCTTAGTGCATGGTGATAGACCTGGATCAAGTTTTCGTTTTCAACATGTGGAGAGTCAATTTTTCCAGTATCATTTGTTAAAGAGGCTATCTTTCTTCCAGTAAGCGTGTTTGGCCCCTTTTTTTGAAGATCAAGTGGTTGAGTGTGTTTGTAGGGGCCTCTGCATCTTCTAATCTTGTCCATTGATCCTCAGGTCTATTTTGTTGCCAACACCATGCTGATTTTATCACAGTAGCTTTGTAGTATAATTTCAAGTCACGAATTGTATTGCCTCCTGACGTGATTGTTGGCCAGGATTGCCTTTGCTATTCTGGGTCTTTTCTGATTCCAAATAAATTGTAATAATGATTTCTCTAAGTCTAGGAGGTATTTTGTTGGTAGTTTGATAGGAATTGCATTAAATCTTTACAACAATTTTGGGAGTATGGCCATCTTCATGATGTTGGTTCTTCCTATCCAGGAGCAGAGTGTATCTTTCCATTTTCTGAAATCCTCTATGATCTCTTTTTCAGAGTACTATAATTTTCCGTGAAAAGATCTTTAACTTCTTTAGTTAGATGAATTCCAAGATATTCCATTTTCCACAGTGCTATTGTAAACAGTATTATTTCTATAGTTTCCCTCGGAGTTTGTTATCTGTGTACAGAAATGCTATTGACTTCATATCCTGCTATGTTACTGAACTTGTGTATCAATTCTAGTAGCTTCTTGGTGGACTTTTTGGGTCTTCCAAGTAAAGTATCATGTCATCTGCCAGTAGTGATAATTTGACTTATTCTTTATTCCTTTAATTTCTCTCTGTTTTCTAATGATTCTAATTAGGTACATTCTAATGTACCTAATGATTCCAAAGCTATATTGAATAGGAGGGGTGATAGAGGACATCCTTGTCTTGTACCTGATCTAAGAATAAAAGATTTCAGTTTTTCCCCATTTAGAATTATATTAGCTGTTTAGTTGCCATAGATGGCTTTTATGAAATTGAAGTAAAGGTCTTTTATTCCAATTTTTTGAAGGATTTTGAACTTGAATGAGTGTTGGACTTTGTCAAAAGCTTTTTCTGCATCAATGGAGAGGATCACGTGGCTTTTAGTTTTCGCTCTATTGATATAGTGTATTACATTTATAGATTTTCGAATATTGAGCCATCCTTGCATTCCTGGGATGAATCCTACCTGGTCATGGTGTATGATCTTGATGATTTGCTGTATTCTGTTTGATAGGATTTTATTGAGGATTTTTGCATCTCTGTGAGATTGGGCTGCCATTCTCTTTTTTAGTTGTATCTTTCCCTGGTCTTGGTATGAGTATAATACTTGTCTCCAGGAATGATTTTGGGAGAACTGTTTTCTTTTCAATTTCATTGAAGAGTTTGTGGAGTGTAGGGATTATATGTTCTATAAATTTCTTATAGAATTCAATTGTGAATCCATCAGCACCTGGACTTTTCTTTATCAGCAAGCTTTTTATTACATTTTGTATTTCATTGGCTGTTATTGGTTTATTGAGAGTTATATCTTCTTGATTCAGTTTCGGTAATTTGTACCTTTCTAGGAATCTGTCCATTTCATCTCTGTCTTCTATTCTTTGAGTGTAAAGATTCTCAAAGTAGCTATTTATAATCTTCTGAATATCCACTGGGTCAGTGGTGATTACACCCTTTTCATCCCTTATTGCTTGTATTTGAATTCTTTCTTTCCTCTTTTTGATGAGGTTAGCTAGTGGCTTATCAATTTTGTTTCATCTTTCAAAGAACCAGCTTTTTGATTCATTGATTCTTTGAACTGTTTTCTTCGTTTCAATTGAATTAATTTCTGCTCTAGTCTTTATGATTTCTTCTCGTCTTTGGGATCTGGGTTTGGTTTGTTCTTCCCTTTCTAGGTGCTAGAGGTGTCACATTAGTGTATTTATTTGATCCCATTCTGTTTTCCTAATGTATATGTTCATAGCTATGAACTTCCCTTGGAGAACTACTTTCATCACATCCCATAAATTCCTGTAAGTTGTGGTTGAATTTTCATTGAATTATAGATATTGTTGAATTTCATCTGCGACCCATTGATTGATGAGTAGGGTGTTGTTTAATTTCCATATATTTAGGGGCTTTTTCTGGTTTCTTTTTTCATTTATTTCCAGTTTCATTGCACTGTGGTCAGATAATATGCATGGGATAATTTCTGTTTTCTTGTATATACTTACATATGACCTATGGTCCAGTATGTGGTCTATCTTAGAGAATGACCCATGTGCAGCTGAAAAAAATGTGTATTGAGCTGTGGTTGGGTGGAATACTGTGTATATGTCCACCAAGTCCATTTGTTCTAGGCTCTGGTTCAGTTCTACTACTTCTTTGCTGGGGTATTTAGGTCTCCTGTTAAGATTGTGGTATTGGATATTAGCTTTTTCATGTCCATTAAGATTTCTTTTACATAGTTGGGTGCTCCTGTGTTTGGTGCATAGATATTTATGAGTGTTACCTCTTCCTGTTGAATTTTTCTCCTGACCAATATATAGTGGCCTTCTTTGTCTCATTTGATCCTTCTTCATTTGAAGTTGAGACTGTCTGAGAACAGAATTGGTACTCCTCCTTTTTTCTGAGGTGCTGGAGCATGTAGTATTATTTTAAGCCTTTGACTTTAAGCCTATGAATATCCTTTTGAGTTAAGTGTGTTTCTTGTACACAACATACTGTTGGATTTTGTTTCCTAATTCATTGTGCCAGTCTATTTCTCTTAATTGGTGAATTGAGTCCATTTACATTGATGGTTATAATTGAAATGTGTTGACTTATGATTTTCATGTTATTTACCTGCTATTGTTTAGTCCTTTTTGTCCTGTGTTTAATTGTTTGCCCTATTTAGTGGGTTCCTTCTTTAGTGGATTTCTGGTCATTGTGGTCTCTCTCTAGAACATCTTTCAGTAGCCTTTGTAGGGATGGCTTTGTCATCATGAAATTCTTTAGTTGTTCCTTGTCATGGAGGTATTTCACTTCTCCATCAAACTTGAAAGAGTTTTGCAGGGTATAGTGGTCTGGGCTGGAATTTGTTTTCATAGAGGACTTGAAGTACTCTGCTCCATGCTCTCCTTGCCTTCATGGTTTGTGTAGAGAAGTTGGCTGTAATTCTAATGGGTTTTCCTTTGGATGTGATCTGCTTCTTTTCTCTATCAGCCTTCAGTATATTATTCTTGTGTTGGATTTCTGGGATCTTGACTATTATATGTCTCGA
>PVKA01022367.1:0-37212 GCA_004027165.1 Ctenomys sociabilis
AAAAAAACAAAAAAAAAAAAAAAAAAAACTGTGAGCTAATAAACCTTTCCTTCCTGCATTTTGAGTGCCAGGTATTTGTCCCAGCAATGAGTAAAAAGTAACTAAGACACTGATATAATTGACCTTTGAGATGTTCATAACTGAGGCTTAGAGGCTAAAGCTAAGGGTAACTGAGCTACGAAGACAATCATTATCTGTCTCTTACCTTTCAAAGTCAGCTAGGATTTAAGATGTGATAGAACCTTTCTAAAGGATCCTACAGCTCTAGTGAGTCACTCAACCTCCTATATTTGGAGATTATTTTACCCCACAGGACAGGACTTAAACAGTGTTCTCTGTGTTCAAAGGAGCATTATTAAAGAGAATAATGTCCCCATGCTACCAAGAGAAGCCATGGTCAAGCAAAGACCGTGACCCAGCAGCCAAATGACACAATTGGTAAAAGAAAAACTAGAAGAGCAAAGAGGCCACTGCCTGTGGCCCCAGAAGTAATGTCTGAGGTGTTTAAGCTGATCTTATCAAATAAGTGTAAAGAGAGACAACTGAACACAAGTCTTACTTTAATTTGGTCATGAAAACCACCAGCAGGAAAGTATAAACAAAATCACTGAGAGACAAATAGGAATACTAAATTAGAAGCTGGACAAGATTAAAAAGGGAGTCTGCAAGTAATGCACCAGCCCTTGCTGGCAGTCTGCAGCTACACCTATAAATTTTAGCCACAACAAATGTTGATTGCCAGTCTCACTAGCTGTTATGCTGTGTACCAAGATGTCCCCCCCAAAGCTTCATGCACTTTTTGGTTGGGATTTGTGGGCAGCAGCTGAATCTAGAGTCTGTGATTGATTTGCAGCCCAGTGCTGGGTGTAAGTGTGCTGGCATTGAGGGTAAGTGATTGTTGAATCAAGTTACTCATTAGATTAGCACTGAGCCAATCCCAGCAGCCTGGATAAGAAAAAAGGACTTGTTTGCCTCTCTTTTGCTCTTGCTGCTTTTCCTGTTGTATTAGTTGCTTTTCCCTTGTTCATGACATCTGGCACCCAAAATTAAGGGAGAAAAGGTTTATTTTGTAGAGGTTTCAGTCCATAATCAGTTGGTTTCAAAGCAGAGTAGCACAATAGAGTGCAACAGTTCATAGTGGGCAGAAGACACAAACTGCAGCAAGACCAAAATGGGGAGGAGGGAGAGCAAGCCTCTCTCCCTCCCTTATGTGGTGTGTAGCTACCCACCCCAGTGTGAGTGTAGCACTCACAGCCATAATCCCAACATTGGACCATGAATCAATCACAAACTCTAGAAGCCAGCTCCATGATTTCATGAGACTTTCAGGGAACATATAGACACAGACCATAACATTCCACCCTGGCCTCCCAGAGATTCATGCACATTCTGTTCTGCAAAAGGCATTTAGTCCATCTCTAAGAGCCACCAAATCTCAAGTCTCCTTCAAGATCTAGAGCAAATTCATAGCTGTGAGCCCTGTACACATGAAAAGTTAAACTTTTTCAACATTCAATGGCACAACAAACATTTCCATGCAAAAAGGCACAAGCAAGGGTATACAAAGGATTGGGATCAAAGCAAATCCAAATTCCATCAAGGCAAACGTTAATTCCTATAGTTCTGTGTATAGCATCCAAAGCAATCTGTGGCAAGTTGTAACCTCCAAAGGACTTGGGTGGCTTTTCCCCTATGCCACTTCTAGTGATTATAACTCCCATGGCTTCTCTCTTAGGTATGCTTTGTTTCTTCCATGCAGCTTTCCTCAGATGATCCATCTTTCAAGCTTTTCCAACATTCTGAGGTCTCCAATTCACCCTTAGCTTCTCATTCATAGTGTCACACACTACCCTCTTAGAGGTACACACTCTGGCTTCTCAGCCTTCTGAAATTGGTGTGGAAGACCCTAACTCAACAACTCTTGCATCCTCCATGCAAGTAAAACCAAGACCACGTGGATGCTACCAAGGTCTGCTGCCAGCTCAAGCAGTAGCCAGGCTTCCCTCCATTTTTCCCACTGGGGTCAACTGCCTGGATTTCTGAGCACTTTGAATTCAGTTCTCAGAAACAAATTCTCCGTGCCACCACCTGGTGCAGCTGCCACCGCCACTCTGAGCATGGCACTCTGCAGCTTTCTTCTCACAGCAAAATCTTTCTACTTTCTAGTTTTGAGGTTACAAAGGGCAGAGACTTGCTGCTTCTTGTGATGCCCTCAGCTATCTTTCTATTCTCTTGGGTCTTCTCAGCAATCAAGATCTCCTCTGCTCTATCTTTGATTCCACAGTGTCACTGAAGCTTCCCTTCTAGCCAAACTCCAAAATTTTTAATCACTGTGCTAGACTCCTTGCTCTTGATTATCACCATAAATCTGACTAACCCCACCCCGCAACAAAATGTTCAGGTGCTGCCACCTGAACATTAGACTGCTTTGAAATTTCTTTTCCCAGATTAATTAGTCTGGTGCTCTTAATTTCAGTCTCAGACAAAGTCTATGGATGTGAGCACAATGCAAACACACTTCTGCCAAGCCTTAACATACATCATCTGAAGTCCAACAGTCAGTGCAATCCTTCTTCTCAACTGAAACCTGCCATGCCTGGTCTTTACTGGCAGGAATTCTGTCAGTCTTCTGGTCTTCTGAGCTCTGACCAGAATCTCCCATATAGAACAGCCTGATGCATTTAAGGTCTAATCTTTCAGGCAGCAACATGTCTTCTAGTTCAAGGTAGGTGGAAGCTACTAAGTGCAGCAAGTCTGAACGGGGAGAGGAGAGAGAGCAAGTCACGTTCCTTCCCTTACACTGTATGCAGGCTATCCATCCCAGGGTAGGCCTAGCACTCACACCCATAGCTCCAGCATTGGACCATGAATCAATCACAACTCTAGAAGCCCACCTTCATGACTGTATAAGTGTTCGGGGAACATCCAGGCACAATCCATAACAGCTGTCTTCAGCCGCCATAAATTGTTGCCCCCCTGCTGTGCACTACCTTTCCTTAGAGCCAGCTGATATGGACTAAAACCTCTACGAACTGTGAGGTAAATTAACTTTCCACTTTAACCTTAGAGGTTGAGGATTTTGTCTCAGCAACAAGAAAAGCTATGCCAACTAGCTATGCCAAACTAACTAATGCACTATGCCAGACATGTGTCCTTCAGCCTCGCTTAATGTATTACTATTATGCTATTGAGCATATTTTCAAGTATCCCTCAGATAAAAATTTAACTTCTTGTTTGTTATAATTAAAACAAGAGGACATTTGGTTTCTTATTGACAAAATAGGGAGTCTGTGGGCACTTAAATGCCATCTGCTATATTTGGATGAGCACCTCAAAGCAAATAAAGATGAATATTAAAAATAAAAGACTTATTTTTAGGCTTCTACAATTTTTTGGAGCCACTATTTTTCAGTATTACTATTAATTTCTGGGACTGGCATATTAAAGCAACTTATAAAATAAAGCTTAAGCATTAATGACTTACTAACATCTTTGCCCTCTTTTCCAGGCTATCACAAGATGATAATTGATCACACACATGAACAAAGAATCTCTCTTTGTCTCCTATAGACAAGCTATATGTCTTTACAGAGTTTCTTATTTTTCCTCATGTCCCAAACAGTGCACTATGCGTTGAAAACACTTTTTCAAAGCTTGCATAGGGCACTGTGGAGCTGAGTGCTTTGTAGTAGCATCCCATCTAATGCTCTATACCCAGTTCACAGAGGAATAAACTGAGTCTGACCATGGGTGAGTAACTTGTTCAGTCACAAAACTAGTTAAGTAGTGGAGCCTGGACTTGATTGTAGATCTGTCCGTAAATACCTCATTCCAAACAGTGATTTCAGGCTGGAATCACCCTTGCTCTGTGAAGAGCTATGCTCAAGTGCAACCTCCAAAATAGAGAAGCAAGGGGGCTTTAAGACAGCATTGAGGGAACTGGGGAGAGAATTCGGCCCGCAAAGCCTTCCCCCTTATATGCATGGATATGGCTGAACCCCAGAGTCTGGAGAAGTTGAGTGGAGGCGATCCCTCCTGTTAGCAGGAGGAGGCTATGGTAACAAACTGGAAGTCGTGCATCCTTGTAGGGGAGGAGTCAGTGTCCTGGCATTGCCAGGTAGTCCAGTTAAATATGAAATTGTGCAACTAGAGCCAATCTCTGTCTGCACTGAGCAATGACCATATCATTGGTGCACAAACTTGCTTGGTTTATGCAATCCACCCCGTGCATCAGGATGGTATTGAAGGAGCTCTGCGGCCACACCTAGCAAGAGGATCTCTGGGAGCAGTAGGGCTGAGATGTGAGGCCATTTGGGGGCACTGAGTACTGCTTAATGGTAGAAAATGAACAGAAGCGATATTGGACTCCACTGTCTACATCATGGCTTCTGCAGTCTAGCAGTGGCTGTGTCCTCCCAGAAGTACTTCTATGTGAGAGGCAGGCCCAGGACACCAGTCATCACTTGCCAGAAGAGGCAAGATATGAGCCTCAGAGAGCACCCTGATGGGAGGACTGGAGAGGTGGGTGGTACTGCTGCCCTAATGGAGCCTGCTGCTTTGTATAGCCAGTGTCCTGAGTTCAAATCCTGATTCAGCCATTTACCACCACTAGCCAGTATCCCAGTTGTGTAACTTCTTTCTGCTGAGCACCAACCCTGCTTTCAGATCTGGCTCCTCACCAACTGTGGGATTTGGAGAAAATTACTTCATTCTTCTCTGGCCTCCGTTTCCTCGTCTGTAAAATGGGACAGGTAATAGCATTTCACTTATAGGGCTACATTTTTTTTCCTTATCATAACAAGTTGCTCAACATAAATGTCTTACATATTCCTCACAGTTACAGAGAGAGTAGAAATCTGAAATCAAGGTCTGGGCAAGGCCATGCTCCCCTGGAGGCTCTTTCTGGCCTCTTCCAGCTCCTGACCATTCAGGAGCTCTTGATCTGTAGTAACATGACTCCAGCTTCTATCTCACCTTCACATACTTCTCTCTCTCCTCAGAGCCTGTTCTCCTCTTTTCCATAGAGAGATGAGTGGTTGAATCCAGGACCCATTGGCTATTACCAGTTAGAACTAAACTGTCTCCCAAATGTGCCATGTCTTTAGCAGTGGGACTCTTGGAGGGCGAGTGCTGTATGAGGCACTGTGCTCACCGCTGGACGAGCCAAGGGAAGAGTCCATGCTGACCTTGCTGCTAGGAGGCAGGCTGGCTGCGGCTGCCTAGGGGCCTGACCTGGCAGGGCAGATGCTTGCCTTCAGCCCCCTCCCCTCCTCTCTCTGCTTCTGCCTGCTGCAGCTCAGCAGCCTTCCTCCATCACATTCCTCAGCCCTGTTGTTTCTAGCTTGGATGTAGGTAGACTGTATGCTGTAGGCTGAGCCCTCAGAAGCGGTGAGTGAAACTAAATCTTCCCTTTATGTCGCAGGCACCAAATATTTTGTCCCATTGATGGGAAAGTGACTGATACACTGAGAAACTAAATTATCTTATCTTGAGATTTTTAATTTAATTACATTGACAGGGATTCTTTTTCCAAACAAAAACATTCACAGATTCTAGGTCTCGGGAAACAGACCCAACCTTAGAGGAGTCACAATATTCCAACAACCATAGTAGTTGTTGGAAGAATTAAAGAATTAGTCCTTGTAAACCACTTTGGTTGCTTCATCGTTGCTGGGACAAAACACCAGACACCCACAAGTTAAAGGGGAGAACGGTTACTTCAGTTCACTGTCTATAGAGGCTCCATGAAGTTATCAGCCAAGATCAGGGCACTGTGACATGGTAGAGGGGCACAGCAATGGAGAAACAGTCTGTGGCAGGGTAGGCAGGACACAGGACGCAGCGAGCTTTCCTTTACCTTTTATCCCATCCAGGCTACAAGCCTATTGGGTGCGCTACCACACCCAAGGTGGACCCTCCCATTACCTACACCCAGAACTGCCAATCCATGGACGAATCCAATTATCTGTTTTTTCTTTATTTTGCCAGCTCAGCCCACTCTGAGGGTGGAACTGGCATGGCATGGCATGCAGGGGACTGAACCGCAGTCCTCTGCACCTGCCTAAACTTGCCTAAGCAGGCACTTTAGGCCACTGAGCTGACTCACCGGCTCCCCAACTATCAAACACACCCTTAATTTTCTATCACACACCCATTACCCAGCCTGTTATATCAGGCACTGTTAGTGGGAAAAGAGAATCTGGGACCCACCGTGGAAGCTGGATAGTCTTCAGGGGAGAGGCAGATGACGAGGAATGAGGGGAAGCACTGCCCAGTGCCATGCTGAGAAGTAACACAAGAGAAATGCATGTGTGACCTCTCTCTGTGGCTCTGACACATGGCTGCTAAGACCCTCCAATCCTAAAGTGAGATGTGGATCATAGGAGCTGCTTTCTAGAAGAACCAAGCATATGGTTAGAGTGTCGGACCTTTCACACCCACCTGAGGCCTTCTGGGATGGAAGGGGGTCTCAATTTTAAGTTCAGCCACCAATGGAAAAGATGTGATCAATTTGAGCACACAGTGGAGTCTATAAAAGCTCTGAACGATGAGGTTCAGGGAGCTAACTGGAGAATGTATTCACTTGCCAGAGGCGGAGCCTCATTCATTTGGCTGCTTATCTGTATCCTTCCCATCTCACACGTTGACCTCCTGAGACGCAACCAGAATCTTTTCTTAAATACTGATACATGTCTTCGGTGCATAGGTTCAAGATCATGAGTTTGTATGGGACTAATATTAAACCATAACATTTAAACCTTCAGCTTGGTTAAAATACATGTTTTATAATGGCATGTGGTATTCCATAGTGCCTTGTTCTGAAACTTAAAACATTTGTAAATATTATTCTATTTTGTTTAATAATGTCTAGATTATAATTGAAAATAAAAGAAATTTATTTTATTATATAAATGCAATACATATAAATCTTAAATGTTTTGATTTTTCAGTTTTCAGTATTGTAATGAGACATGTGACTTTCACTGTAATTCTTTGGACTGTAACCTCCAGAGGGTTAATAAACAGTGCCCATAAGTCAAATAGGTCTCTATATCCCATGAGCCACACTGCCAAATGAGCAAACTCCAGAGAAGGCTGTAGGGACCCCTACTGGAGTCAGGTTAGTCAGTAAGTTCTGGAACTTGAGCCTGGCACGTGGAGTGGGGGCAGTGTGTGGGACTGAGCCCTTACCCTGCGGTGTCTTGATACCAGCTCAGGTAGTTAGCATTCAATTAGAATTGCATCAGTTACTGGACTCCTAGTTGGTGCCTGCAAAAACTAGAATAGCTTAGTGTACGAAACCCACACATTTGGTGTTTGGATAGAAAGGAGTCTTCCTTTCAGCCAAGCACAGGCTGATGCGGAGGGAGGAAGCATTTGGTAGGGGGAGCAGCAGAAGCCAAGGGGCACTGCCCAAGGTGGTCTAGCATGCCAGGAAGAAGCACGAAGGGGGCTTGGCCTGGCTGAAGGGCAGGGAGCAAAGCATGACCTTCCATGCTGCAAAGGGCTGAGTGGATCTGCAATGTCTCTGAGCTACTCCAGGCAAGCAGCATGGTGCTATGGTGCTGCTTTCTGACTAAGACAAGCCAGGAGACTTTGCACCTTGCTTGAGACCTGAGTTGGCTGACACACACACACAGAGGCAGCAGACAAGACTTGGGCCAAAGATGAGATAAACACCTAACCAACACTGTGTTCCACATGAACTGTGTTCCAGGGGCCATTCTTAGAATTGTATGCATCGTCAGATTTAATCTGAAAGAAAGAAGGCTCGGAAGGCTACATGCACTTGCCTGAGGTCACATAGACAGTCAGTCCTTTTCTGGTGTGACTTCAAGGACTTGCATGCCCTGGCCTCATGCCTATCTCTTCTGCAGTCCCTTGAGCCTCTGTCCTGACCACACTGCCCTGAGCAGTTTAGAGCTGACCTCCTTCGCCTTCTCTCAGAGCTTTGTGCGTGGTTTCCCTATTTCCTCTGCTTATCGCTAAGCTAATGTTTTCCTGCCTAACCTGGCTTGAGTGCCTCCTCCTGGCAGTCCCTTCCAAATGGCCCTCTCTGAGCATCCTTTAGCATCTTTTCGTGAGGCCTGAGCCTCAGCCCTCAGTTTATTGGGCACTATGGCGCAACTATAGGAATCAGCAGTCCTAGAGCTGCCTGGGCTTCTTCATCCCAGGGTCACCACACCTCAGAGATTTTCTGTCTTGGGTTTTTCCAAAGCTTAACAGCTTGCACACCCTGTGGGTGCTGTGGGGAGTTGGGAAGACAGGTCAGGCAAGTCGATGCTCCATTTGATTAATAAGGAGCAAACAGGAGATGATGAATAAATGCTCCAGCCCCATGACCTCTAGAGGGACAACTAGAGATGTGTTTGTTCCCTTCAGAAGTCCCCAGTGGTCCACATCAATCACCTTCTTCCCTACTCACCCTTTCTTTGCTTTCTCTCTTCCCTTTTTCTGTCATTGATTTTCCTCAGTGCTTCTTGAACTCAACAACTGAGACAGCCATGTGCTCAAAGCTTTACCTTCAGTCCTGCCTCTGATGAACTCCAGGAAAAAGACACTCTTCTTCCCCGCCTGTGCTGTTTTCTGCCACAGCACCATGCTTACAGTGCTCAGGTCACTTGCTGTCATCTGCAGTTGATCGGCTTGTTAGTCAAGATAGCTTGCTTCTAAGATACTCCTCCTCCTCGCATTCATGCTTTCACATAGCTCGGCTCCCCCACACTGCATCCTAGTGGCTTGCTGTGACCCATGGAATCCCCTGAAGTGACTTCTGGGGCTAGGACATGAAGATCTTGCCGGTCCATTTGGATCACTTGACTATTTGCTACAGGAGCAGCCAACCACCGTGGCTAGCTTGGGGTAGTTTGTCATTCAGCAATGAATGCCTCATTCATGCATTTATGCCATTGTATTTATCTAACAAAGATTTCCTACACATAAACCATGGCCAAGTTTGACGTCATTGTGTGGACAAGAACAGATAGATGCAAATGCTTATAGCAGTGTGTGCTGTGAGGACCAGGGAGCAACCTGAGGCTCAGGAGAGTGAAGTGGGGAGACAGGGCTTCTCCCGGAAAACCAGGACATTTTTGCATTGCAGGTGACAGTGAGCTGGAGTTGAGGATGAGGAGTGGCTGATGAGCCTGGGTGCTGCTTCTGAAGCAGAGAGCAGTACGTGGGGCCTTCAGGTTGACCACACAAGTGTGTTTTGCTGTGTGCAACTCCCTTCCCCTGACCTTTATCAACACCACCCCTGAGTGCTCTGGTCTGACCCACACACAGCTTTCTCAGGGTCCACAGTACAGCTGTTCCCTCGCCAGTGGACATGACGCCCCTGTGTGTTCCTCCCTACCGTGTTCAAGACAGCACACCCACACAGCCACAGCACCTTTCTCCTACTTCTTCACTGCCCTTTTCTGTCACATTTGATAGAATGTGCTCTAAAATCAGCTTGTATGAGTTCAAACCTCAGTGCTTTGCTATTTACCTTCCTTATACTAATTCCTAAAATGGAGGAAAGAAGGGTACTATGACTTCATAAGCATCTTGCAAGGATAAAATGGCTAATGTATGGGTCAGTTAGCTGCTTCCATTGCAATGGGACATGACAAACCACCCCCAAAACCCAGTGCTCTACACACTAACACGTCTTCTTGCTCATGCACGTGGAGTTGGCTGAAGCAGGTTGCTCCTAGCTTGGCTGGGCTGAGCATAGCTTCACGCTGCAGTCCACATTGGCCTTCTCCCCAGCACTGTCTTCCTCCCGTAACCAAAGAGCTGACTGGAACAGGTTTTCTCATGAAGCTAGTGGAGGCACAAGGGGCAATTGCTTGTGGTGCATCTGGTCACAGCCCTTTGGCCAAAAGAGTCAAGTGGCTGAGCTCGGGTCGAGGCTGGGAGGCACACTCTACTTTGAGAGGAAGACTGGCCGTCTCATGGACAAAAGGAGAGGAAAGCATCAGTGCCAGTTTGGGAGACGTGTGGAGCTCGCTGGGTGCTCTGGAGATGTGCACTCCTCTCTGAGCAGCTCTATTATTTTTGTTTGTGCTCTCTGCATCCACAGCCAGCTCAACTTTGGATTCCTAGGAAGGGAGAGTAATGTAAATTGAGCATCCTCTTTGGGCTACACCCTGTTCAACCTTTTATATACTTTATCTCCACAGCACAATTAACCACTGTCTAAGCTACTTTATTCTTTTTGCTGGGACAAAGTTCCCAACACCCACAATTAAGGGAGGGAAGGTTTATTTAGGTCACAGTTTGTGGAGGTTTCAGTCCATGCTCAGCTGGCTCCAAGGCAGAGGGCAGCAGCTCATGATGGTGGAAAATCAGCAGAAAGCAAAGGGAGGGACAGCAGCTGCAGCAGCTAGCAAGCCCCTTGCTCACACCCATAGTCCCTGCATTGGGTCATGAGTTAATCAATGACTGCATGAGGTTTTGGGGGAACAATCAGATACAAACTGTAGCGTCCACTGAAGAGGGCTTTCATCCAATCGACTGTGCAGATGGAGAACTAAGATCTAAAGAGGTTGTAAGAGATTCAAAGTGCTCAAAGAGACACTGCTAAATACTGCAGATACCACATGGCTGGTTTTCAGTCTTTATTCAAGTGTCCATTCAAATGTCACCTCTGGACGGGGCCTTATCTGACTGCTGTTGAAATGGCACTCTCTCTCCACAGATGTCCTGTCTTCCATGTGATCCTTTACTTTTCTCCGTCGTATGATCACCACCTGACATATTATACATTTGCCTATTGCTGTGCCCCTTGCTCCCCATGGATACCTTGCCTTGTTCACCGCAATCATCACATTAGTATCCATGGCAGGGCCTGGCACATGGTAAGAGCTCACTAATGAATATATTAATAAAGAACCATGTCCTGAGCTGTGATCTTTCTGATAACCCAGTGGACTTGTCATCTGTACTTCCATTTTATCAATAGAGCTAAGGTTCAGAGAGGTAAAGTGACTTGCAAACCTAATTCATGTTGGGTTTTGGAAAAAAGGTTTCTCTGCATGAACCCAAAGGCACTGGCACTCTCCTGCATGGTCACACTGCACTGCTTTGCCTACACATCTCTATCTGATAATGGTCCTGGGACCACCACGTCCTTGCTCCAGGGTAGTGTGCGGCCCCTCAGGCCTGATTTGAGCACCACACATACCTCCTTTGCAGTAGTGACGCAGCCCTCACAAAGGACAGGCCACAAGCATCATGGGACTGGTCCTTCCAGTGCCTCTTTTTGCTGAGCCATGACTCTGGGCCATTTTCCTCTTGAGCCTTGTCCTTGTCCTTGGGCTCCAAGGAGGTCTTCAGGAGCTTGTGCTGCTGTGGATGTGGGTCAGTGGTGAGAGTCCCTACTCTGTCTCCTAGCTTCACCCAGGGCAGTGTTATTACCTTAGGCTGTCTAGAAAAGCATCACTACCCTTACTTATTAGAATTATTGGGGTAAGTAACAATGCCCTGTGTTGGTGAGTATGGAGAACAAAAGCCTCCACCACCTATCACTGATAAGAATGCAAAATCCTACATGTAGGCAAACTACTTGGAGTTTTCTTAGACAGTTGAATATGCATTTACCATATGACCTAATTCTCTCTTAACAAAAAAGAAAAGCATATACATCCATTTACATAGAAAAATCTGGACACAAATGTTCACAGAATATTCATTTGTAACAGTCCAAAAGTAGACACAACATAAATGTCCCTCCTATGGTGATGGATGAACAAGCTATGGTCTGCCCATACATTGAACACTATTCAGCAACAGGAAGCAATTAATTACCGGTGCATGCAGTCAGGTGGGATTTCTCAAGCACGTTATGTTACATGAGATAGTTGCATTATGTGTGAGTCTACTTACAGAACACTCAGAAAAAGGCAAAAATTTAGAGGAAGAAAATAGGTCACATTGGTTACTAGGGTGGGTGAAAGAGTTGACCCCAAAGGGTTTGGGGAATAATAGGGCTCTGCTTTATCTGAGTTGTGGTCATAATTACACAATGTGTGTGTTGGTCACAGAAGAAGAATTGTACGCTATTAGGATGAATTTTGCTGAATGCAAATTTATAACTTAGTTTAAAACTTAAAAATTCCCTTGAAGAAAATCACTGTTGCTACAAAACAGAAGCTGGGAAATCCCCAAGATGGTGCATAGGAGAGGTCTCTCCCAAGAGGCCAAGGTGGATTCCTGGGAAGAGCTCCTCTGCCCCACTTGCTCCAACTTAAGGTTCCTGACTCTGACATCATGTGTCTGCAAGGCACTGGGTGCTCCGCCCCTGGAGGCCCTATGTAGGTGCCATGGGACAAACTCTGACCCCTACTGTCTCCATTTGCCTTGCTTCCCTCCAGCTTGATTATTTCAGGGCCAGAAAGCTGTTGTGCACCCCTAGGTCTGGAGGACACTTAGAATACTGTGAGAAATGAGGTGCTAAGGTCTGGACAGGAACCAGTGGATGCACTCAAGGGATAGAGGACACCTGGACTTTGGTCCCGAAGCTTCTAGCTGCTCCCGCCCCAGGGCAGGGTCAAGACAGGATCATAGTGGAAACCCGAAAGGCTCCTGGGATCTTTGGCTGCCTAATCTCACTGTCCAGCTTAATGTGAAGGAGCACAGGCTCCAAGATGGTGGTGCAGGGGACAGACAGGTGTGACTCCAGGAAACTCAGGCCCTCCGTGGGCCTCAGCACTCACTGGCCCAAGGACTGTAGCATCAAGCTGTGGACACGCACAGTTCTAGGCAACCAGAGGGTCTGCAACCGCTCTGCTATACCCCTTCCTGGGCACAACTCATGAGTGATGAGGTGGACGGAGGCCATCTGTGGCAGAGGGTGGGGTGCAGGATAAGAGAAAGTCAGAATATCCCAGATTCGCCATCCTGGAGCACCCTTGAACTTGTCCTTTTATGCTCACAGGGCTGAGATCACACCAGCCTCAGCCCTTACCTGGCCCCTCTGGTGTGGACACACTTAGAGCCAAACAAGGCTAAGGGGCAAGGGACAGCGTCCTCAGGACCGTGCATTCATGTGCATGAGCCCCCACACACGCACACTGCTGTGTGTGTGTGTGTGCGTGCATGTGCGTGTGTGTGTGTGCGTGTGTAAGTGCTGAGGATGACTGTTGGGCTGCCTGTGTCTGCTGCTGCATATGTGTGTCTCTGGAAGGACACAGTAGACTGGGTAGGTCTCTGCATGTATGTGCTGCTGCATGTGTATGAATATGTGAGGGCAGGTATGAGTGTGTACGGGTGTCTGTGTGCATGACATCGTGCCTTGTTTATGTCTCTATGTCCCTGTCTGTGCAAAGGTACCTGCATAGCTATATATACATACATGAACTTACCCACATACTCATGGCTCAGCAAGTATGTGTGTGTGTGTGTGTGTGTGCGCATGCGCACGCATGCATACCTGCATGTGCTTGTGTGTGTTGCTCCGTGTTTCTAGGACCTGTGTCCCATCTCAAGCCCCGTAGATCCTGTCTAAAGAGGGGGCTCTTTCTCCAGCTGCCGAATAAAGGCTGAGCATCCAGCTCAACAGCAACACCTTCTCCCTAGGCAGAGCCAGGGCCTCGCAGGTAGCAGCAACTACCCTGGAAGGGCAGGGCCAGTTGGGCACAGCCAGCCCTGTCCCAACAAGCTCCCTTCATGTGGCAGCTTGGGCCTATTTCTGTCTTGTTTGGCTCATCCTGGCCGGGTGTTCCCATCCAATCATGCCGCGTTTCTCCACCCGGCTATTTCGGCCTAGGAATGTGATGTTGTGTCTCAGAACCCGAAAGCCCCCATTATGGTTAGTTGTCCCACAGAGGCCAGCAGCTACTCACTTATTTAGGTTTCTCCCGGTCTATATTTGTCGACAATGACAAGATGAACTTGGGAGGCAGGGGCTGGAGGAAACCAAGGCCCCTTTGAGGAGACTGAGACATAGATCTCAGGCCTCCTTTCTGCCCAGAGCGGCTTCTGATGCCTCCTGCGGGGGGAGCTGGCTTCTCCACTGCCTATACACTCCTGGGCAGCCAGACCCAGGGGACCAGCTCAGAGTCCACAGCTCAGCCTGCTGGCGGCTGGCCAGGCCCCCACTTCCTATGTGCACCAGCTGAATACGAAGTCTGCCCCTTCAGTACTTTTCTAGATCCCAGTTCCACAGGACAAGAGCAACAGTGAGGGGCACTTAAGGTGCAGGACCTAGAACAAAATTCTTCAAACCTTGACTCAGCCACCTGCTGGTTGGGCAGCCTCAACAAGTTCCTTTTCCTTGTGGCACCATCCTGGCATCTGCGAAAAGTATGGCAGAGTGTCTCTCCCCAGTGGTAGGACATATGTTTCTCTACTGTGCCATTGCTCTTGTGAGCATGTGGTGGTATGGTGGTTGTTAATGGGCTATCTTTTTTCTGTCTTCATAGTATATCAAATAGCGGTGTGCTTTATAATGCATAATGTTGAGGAGTCTATGAAATAGACCAAGAGTGCTATAATAGATGACTCAAATTAAGATGATTTAAGAAGGTTTCAGTAAAGGAGCTTGATGTGTTATGGCTCTGTGCCTTAGGGAGGTGGCAAAAGAGACGCCAGAGTCTTCAAGAGGAGAGGTATAGAACAGACCATCCTCAGAGCAAATGACATTACAGCCCTAAGGCAAGAGACTGGCTCCACCATGTACTAGCTGTATGACCTTGGGCAGGTTGTTGAATTTATCTGTGCCTCACTTTACTCCCCTGAAAAATGGGAAGGCAGTGCTTCTTACCCTGTAGGATTGTTGTAAGGGTTTAAGTAAGTAGGCACATATCAACCCTACAGATTACTTGAATTTAGGCTCTCTGTATTAGCATCAATGTCCCAGGAATGTTTTTTGGAGCTTTGGCTAATTCAAGTTGATTCCTGTTACTTGCCACCAAGAAACCCAGCGCTCCGGTGATGGAGTAATGATAGAGTGATGTCCCTCCCCCCAGTTGCCAGTGATGATATGGTCTCTGATGACCACTGAACCATCCACCCAGTCCTGCATTCTAGACTGAAATGCAGATGGGAAGCTAATATCAAGAGTCTACCCTCTGCTGTATGGTGAAGATCTCTTCTCCTTCCTCTCTCCCCTACTCCCTTTCCCCTCCTGAACTCCTTTGCCTCAGCCTTGAATCTTTGAACACACTGGCCTTGTCAATCATTCTGTCCACAGCACAATTGGGCCAAACCAATCCCCAAGGCCATCCATCTCAGCCTGTCCAGAAGGAAAGAGATGGTGCCATGATGTTGAAGTTCCTCAGTATGGGGCTTTGGAGCCCTTTGCAACCACCTCCACTGCCAAAATAAGGGCATGGATGATTCACAGCCAAACTGTAGCACCTACATGTTCCAGAGTTGAGTAGTTATTGGAAAATGATAGGCCCCACACTCTGTTGGTGCAAATATGCATCCCTACATGCTGTGGGGTTAACCAACAACCTACCACAAGCTGAGCTGATGACGAGGGAAGCAAACCAACAGCGATTCATAATTAAAATGTAAGAATAGCAGCAACTGGAAACCAGGACCAGCCCATGGCAGCCTGACGGTGCCCTGATCTCCAGGGATCCTGCCCCAACATCTCGCCTCCATCTCTGCCTGTGGGAACATGTGGTAGCACTTTGCAATGCTGCCAGAATTTGCCTGGCATCCTGACTGCTTGGCCAGATGCTGAATCAAGTCTTCAGAGCACTCTCCTAACATGCTAATTTTCATTTACAAACACTAACGTTTAGTAGCCCTCGGTGACTCACCAGTTAGTTACAGAGAGGCTATTTGTCCACAGAACTGTATATTATTTACTAAAGAAAAACTCTTCATTTGGAAAAGTCACTGTTTGTATAGTGTTGTGACATAAGGACAAGTCATAGGGTTAAGACAGGGGCTAGAGACTTTCTACACTGTGAGCCCCAGCGTCTCCCAGATGACCCTAGTGACTAGGGTCACTTGCAGTGCCAGGAACAGAAAGCTAACGCAGGGGTTCATACAGGGTTCTTCATAACACAGAAGCAGAAATTTCAGAAGAGGGCAGCAGGGACGACTGATCTGACTGCCCTGTGACATTTTCAAGCATCATTCTCCCCATCTCTCTGGTTTGCCTCCTTGCCCTGGCCTCCTCCTGGGTGTGTTAGCCTGAGAAGTAAATTCACAAGGATATTATTAGGGAGATGATGTGGGTGGGAAAAGAGAGGGTGAGAGGTTGACGCAAGTGGACCTGCGTGGGGGAGGGTGGGCGGAGCATCCTGGACTGCTAGCCACTCATCACAAAGTTTAACAAGTTCCAACCAACATCACCATCACAAAAGAGGCCTCCTCCTTGGAACCCGCCTTGCCTCAGTATCCCTACTGCCCGCATTCACTGGGTGCAAGCAGCTCTTTGGAGTGGGTGGGTTTGGAGTGGCTGAGTTTGTCGGTGATGATGGATGTTAACGTACAGTAGCCCAGGCCCTTTGTCAGTGCCGCTCCCTATTCTTAGAGTGCTGCAGGGGACGGCCTCTGCCAAGCTTCCTCCCGATGCTACCTGCCCTCATGGCAGAGCATCCAGATGACATTGATGGGTAGGGAACCAGGTGGGGTCTCCCATGATGCTAAATCCTCTGGTTGTCCCTGGCCTCCCTAATGCATCTACTTTGCTTTCCCATGCCCCCATCTTTGCCCCTCCTCCCACTCTCTTCTGCCAGGACCTTGGGCACTCCTACTCCCCCGAGACTGTCTTGTCCTATCTCAGGCTTCTGATAACCATCCCAGTAGCGGGCTTGCCCCACACTTAGTGTCCTCACCCCTTCAAACCAGATCCCTTCTGCCCACTCTCGGGAGCAGCCCAGGCTGCTTCCCAAGCCACAGTACTCTGCCAACTCCCACATGGCTTTAGTGCCTGGTCCTTTTCCGTCCTTATCTGGCTCAGTGTGAAGCCAGGGCTTTGGCCCAGTGTCAGTCCAGCAGCCAGCAGAGCGTGGGGCAGCAGCTCACTCCCCATGTGGCTCTGCAGCGTCTCTCCATAAACAGGAGGCAGAGGCTCTCAGTGGAAACGGGGACACCCCGAAGCCCTCAGAGCTCAGGGCTTGCCTAATCCCCGCACATTTGAGCCATGTGAGCAGACAGGCCCCTTCGTATCTCAGGATCACACATTTTTTCCTCTGGACCTTGGCCCTGCCCTAAGGAGCTGCTTACCATCTCTGGACCACAACTCTGGGCCATCGCTTCAGTCTCTGCATGTCACGCTGCTGCTCCCCCTTCCTAGGCAGGGGGCGTGAGCCTCTCTGTGAGCGACCACCAAGGCACGCTGGTCCTTGTCTGGAGCTAGTAGCTGGCTGTGAACAGCCTTGGCTTCTTATTCTCACTCTGCACAGCTGTGGCAGGCACAGCTCAATATTACTCAACCTTCTTTTCCCTTTTTTCCAAGTGCTGTGGATTGAACCCTGGGGCTTTTGCAGAGGACCACATCCTCAGCCCCTGTTTACTTTCTTAAATTTTGAGACAGGGTCTCACAAAGTCACCAAATTGCCCAGGGCTGTTCAGGCTTGCAACATCCCTACCTGAGCCTGCCAGAATGCTGGACTTCATATGCACCCCTGCTCTGGTTTACCTCCATCTGCATTCACATTGCCCACTCACAGATTTCAAACACCACACCATTCCCCTCTACCAGGTGTCTTCGCAGGTCACTGAGCTCCACTTCGTACCTAGCACTATCTGTGCATCACCTACTGACCTAGGTAGGGTCCCTACCGTCATGTAGCTCATGAGCCAGGTCTGAGTCTCCATCTTACCATGGTTTCTCAGACTACTCCTGGTATCTCTGGAATTAGTCCCTGAGAAGTAGATGCCAAGGAAAAGAGGAAGAGAGGGAAACCTAGTGGACCATCCTACATATTGTACAGTAGGAGTGGACAGGTGCAGCCCCAGGGGACCAGAGTGGACATGGTGTGTGTCACAAACTGGATAGAATCAGCTGGGGAAATCACCTCAGCACAAATGAGGTGATGGATTTTAGGACCCTTCCTCATTGAGCTCTCTTTGGGTGGAGGGCTGTGAGCCCCATTCTCATGGCTGTCACCCCAAACCTGGGTCCCCTCACTTAGGTAGTAGCATCAGTGGAAGGGATCTGGTTTCCTTGCTCAAATTTTCCAGGATATAGAGAAACAGCAACTTCCCTCCCAGTGGAAGACCTTCCTTCACATTAGTAGACCAAAAGCAGAACGCCTGCCCATGCTGAGGCTCCAAGAATCCTGCTGCAGAGCAACCCCTTGCAGGTCAGCTCAGAGAAGCTGGAGTCTCCTCCAGAGCTGGCGATGGGTGGGCGGAACCCAAATAGAACAGGTGGTCAGGAGGGGGAGATGCAGTGGAGGCAGGGAAGGCAACCAGTGCTGTATACTGCAGAAGGAGCCTCAGGAGAAAGGCCTATCTGACAGGTGAGGCCAGCAGAGGTTTAGAGCATAGACATGGATAGATGTGACCAAAGCTTCACTGTGAAAGGGGCAGAAACAGACCCAGGACTCCTGGGAAACTTCCAGGAATTCCCAGTACCAAATCAAGGGACCTGGAGCTTGTCCCTCTCTGGGATGTCCTGGTTTGAGCCATCCCTTCTCAGGGGTCTCAGCTTGGCTTGTGTCTGTGGTTTCCCATCCCTGCTCAGAGACTGGCTGTGTCGCCCTCCCTGGAGCACTGAATCAACACCAAGCTTGAACTCACAGGCAACCCCAGGGAGATATTTTTAGAGCAGTTAACTGCAGCAATAACTCCTCACTTTCTCTTAAGGCCCATTTCCTATTTTTCTAATAGAAGGTATAAAAATTCATCCTGGAAGGCTGCCTAGCATTGTCTTTGGGGAAGGGGGTGGGGCCACACACCAGGCAGTAAGGCCCAAGGTCAAGTGGAGAGGCTTATCTGCCTGTCCCCAGCGACTGCCTGGGTTCTTACCACCCAGGCCTGGCTGGAGAACATAACCTGCGCAGCACATGGGGGCCAACGAGTCCTCTGTCCTGCCGTGGCTCGGGGGGAAGCACAGCGTTTATCCTGGACACTGCTACCACCTCCACCTATCTGCTGCTCTGCCACAAACTCTGCCCCGGGCTTCTAACGATAGTTCCTCTTACAGAGAAAGTGGACGTCAGCTCTGCTGTGGTTCTCTCTTTGCAGGCTACCACCTTGTAAACAGAAATACCTTTGAACAGCAGGTCCAACAAGCTGCCTCTTCACACATTGGTGTGGCTGAGAAAGAAGATGTGGAGTCTGAGTTCGCAGACCTGTGTTTGAATCCTGCATCTGCCATTCATAAGCTGAGTGATCTGCTCAGTAAATTTAATTTTTTTAAACTTGGAAACAAGTAGTAGAATGGTTGCAGTGGTGAGCCAAATTAAAATGTCTGTCATGTTACATAGTTGTTGCAAGAGCAGCTACAATTTCCTCATTTGGCAAAAAACTCCAATACATTGCACATCCACGCTACTACTCCTGTACCTCATCTTACTGAACCTGCCTATGGTATGAAGCCTCCTGTTTGTTTTCTCCCTCCCACCTCTGGCTAGCCCTGTTTTACTTCTCTCTTTCTGTATTTTTCACTTTTTAAAATATCATGCATGCAAATTAGATCATATAGTATTCTGTGTGACTCTGTGTCCAGCTTACCTTACTTAGCATTCTATCCTCTAGGTTCATCCATGTGCTGGCAAATCACAGGATCTCCCTTTTTAAGGGTGAGTAGTGTATACACACACACACACACACACACGCACGCACGCACACCAATTTCCTAATTCATTCATCTGTCAATGGACATTTTAGTTGTTTCTATGTTTCAAAAAGGTGAATAATTCTGCAGGTGGCAAGGAGTGTACCCTACATCTAAGCAGGTGTGATTTCATCCTTGATTCTAGTCCCAGAAGGGGGATTTCCTGGGCCCAGAGGAGCTCTGCTTTGAATTTCTTTAGAGACCTCCATATTATTTTTCCATAGTGAAAGTACCACCCTATACAGTCACCAATAATGTACAAGGCCTCCCTTTTCTCTAGACCCTCAGCTATACTTGTTACCTCTTGTCCTGCAAGTATGACCTGAAATTACAAAAAGCTTCTAGAAGTATTTCCTAGAGAGAAAGCTCCTTAACATTGATCTTGGCAACAATTTCTTGAATATTAGGCAAAATGTTCAGATGCCCAATGCAATGGCACTACATCAAACCAAGAATGGGCCTAAGTACCATGGCACAGCAAAAGAAACAGGTCAAGGTGCCCCATAGGTTGGGGGAAAGTATTGGTATATCCTATGTGGGCTGAGGGATTAATATTCAAAATTTTCAAAGAAGTCATACAACTCAGTAACTGAATGATCCTGAGGAAATTATTTGCACATTCAGAATCTCAGTTCCCCTAACCATCCACTGCAAACAATAACTTTTATCAGGTCTCTCTCCTGGAACTCTTGGGAAGATCGGAGCAATGGTTTAAAAAAGTGCTTTAGAATACATGACGTTGTACTAATCAGATTAGGTCAGGTGATGGAGTAGTGACTGATCTGAAGTCTTCATAGCTTAACACCTAATTATTTCCTTCTTGGGCCAAGTTCTCTGTTCTACCTTCATCATCTCAGTTCATACCTTTCCACGTCACCGTGGCCAGGTGTAAGAGCTCGTGGGTTCAACCACCTTTAAACACTTTGGCCCTGGAGTGCCATTTATCACATCTGCTCCCAAGATACTGGTTGAAATTAATACCTGGCTCCGCTTAATTGCAAAGGGGTGGGGAAATGTAGCAAAGGCCTGGAATGTGTGGTAAGTTGTTCATTTCCTGGCCGTAGCGGAGTACTGTGATGAGATCTACTATTAGTGGTGCTGTTATCTGAAATGATGACAGCAAGAGTCACTGCCTCCAGTATTGACATCCTCTCATCTGAACAGAGTGGGGCGTGGGAAGCAGGAGGATTGTTGCGGTAACAGAAGAGAGTCTGAATGCCCATCACAGGACTGGCTGGTATCCTCTACTAGGGTACCTCTGGCCCCAGATCCTGAGTTTTCTCCACCGCCTTCTCTGCATAGGTTGCCACAGCCTAATGTCCTGTACCAGGGACTCCAGGATATCCCAGCATGGCCAGGAACCCCTTCATTCTCAACCTGGGGCAAAAGACCAATTTCATTTTGGTTTTTCAGTTCCAATCCCTCATGAACTTATAAAAACCATACTAAAAGTAAATTACAGGAGAAATTAAGTAGATTCAACATTAATCTAGAAAACAGCCATGGTCAGAATCTAGAGGAAATACCTAATAAATATAAAAACATTTTCAAGATATTCTAGATGACAAACTATATATAATGTAATCTATAAAATAATCTACAGAGCCGGGCGTGGTGGCGCATGCCTGTAATCCCAGCACTAGGGAGGCTGAGGCAGGAGGATTGTTGTGAGTTCGAGACCAGCCTGAGCTACAAAGTGAGCTTAAGGCCAGCCTGAACTGCACAGTGAGACCCTGTCTCAAAAAAGACAAAAAAAAATAAAATAAAATAAAATAATCTACAAAATAATCCTGAAACCAAGCATGAAATCACTTGTTACAAATATTTAAAAACTGATGGCTAAGGAAATGAAATAAAGGACACGGAAACTTGTTCGAGTTTAGATGCCCCCACCCTTCAAGTATCTGCATGCTGTGGCAATATTAAAGTTGTAAACATTAAACACCAATCTTGCTTCTCACTGGTCTTCCACGGTCCAGTTACAAAAATCCATGGCTCAGCACTGGTTTGTGAGCATGCTCAAGTGGCGCTGGTCCAGGTGTGAGCTTGCGGTGAAGAGAGCCTAAGTCTCCCTAACAAGGAAGACCTTCCCTGGGAACACTGCAGCCCTCAATGTGGAAGGTACCGGCCCAGGCTAAGGCTGGCTGATAACCAGCAGAGACCCCCAGGTGGAACCAGGGAAAATTGCTCCCAATCTGGAAGGAGAAGATGCCCAGCCTTGACCGTTGTGGGGCACAGTTTGGGTTTCTTCCTTCTGGCTTCTGCCCCTCTCGCTCTGATACTCCACACCCACACTCTAGCCATTTGTGCCCACTGATAGCTTTTGCCTATTCAAGTCTATATTAATTAAAGAGCAGGCTCATGGTAAGAAAGCCAAATGTCTTATTTCATAAAGTAGATAACATTAGAGATTTTAATTTACAAGGAGAGCAGAGACCAGAATCTGCAGCAGAAAGAGCTGCAGCAAGTGCCTTAGTTTTTGAAGCTGATAGCTCAAGACTCTCAAGTTGCCATAAATTCTGATAAAATGTCTTCCCAGCGGCAAAAGATAATTTTTATAAGCTTTTGGAAGGGACTAATAAAGCTGTAATCTACCGTCTTCCATTATTTAAAGACCTGGCTCGAGGGATATGATTTGTAAGGGTTTTATATATAAATATAGAGACGTATATTAATTCTATGTCTCAATCCATCACCCTCTCTGGAAAAGAAGCTGACAGGACTTGGGTTGTCCCAGCACTGGCCTCTGGCCTGGGGTGGAGCCAGGGAGGTCTGCTTCTGAGCCTCCCTGCTGCGGAGCTCTGTGCCTCCAGAAGAAGCAATCAAAGGTCTTCCAGCAGGCTCCCCCACCATCTCCTGGCTTTGTGTGACAACCTTCAGGCTGCATTCTGTGTCTTCAGACAGAACTGCACTGTGACAAGGCCTGGTGGTGACAAGGGTGGCTCTGTCCGTGTCTGACAACAGGTACGTGTAAGGATTTTCCCATCTCCCCCTGCCTGAGTATCCCAGCTCCAGGGTGACTGTGCTGATGCCAGCATGAGTGTCCAGTGACAAGCTCAAGAGCAGGGCCAGAGAAGGTGGTCGTTGCATCTTACTCCAACAGCCTGGTCCCCTGCCTGGTAAGCCACAGCAGATGTTTGAGACCAAGGGATTTGTGTGGCTTACTCTTTCATGGCCCCACCAAGTGTGAGCAGTGCTACTGGGAAAATACATGGTCTTAGTCTCTGTCCCACAAGCTGAGGGGCCTCAAGCACCTGGGAAGCCACTCCTTTCAGAGCAGAGATGTCCCTCTCTGTTTGATTCACTCCCAAGTAACTGCTCCCACCCGGATCCTACCCAAGGAGCCCAGCACTCGGCCAATACCAAGTACAGGGGCAGCATTTTACCTGTGAGCTCTCTTCCCTACAGCCCCATTTATGAGCCTCAGTGCAAGAGCACCAGTGAAGACACTGAAGCTTGGCTCACAGGGCTGCAAGTGTGTAGCTTCAGTGTCAGGGCTGGGACTCAAGCCCATGTCCGGGGAGCCAGCAGCTTTCTCAGCTTCTGTGGTGAAAGCTGCCCTCCACACAGAAAGAATGAACAAAGGAGGAGTGAATTTGCCTTATTTTAATGAGCTAGCCATGCTGGCGAAGTAGCTCAGTGGATTAAGTGCCTGCTTAGGCAAGTGCAGGCGTTTGATCCCTGGCACCACGTGCCACTCCGGCCCCACCCTGGGTGCAGTGGACGAGGGCCAGAGAAAGCGATTGTAGCATCTTACTCCAATAGCCTGGTCCAGGTGTGGTGGTGCACGTCTATAATCTCAGTGCTGGAGAGGGTAAAACAGGAAGATCACTATGAATCTGAACTGTGTAGTGACACCTTGTACAAAATACAAAAAGAAAAGAAAAGAAACAAACAAAAAGTTAATAAGCTACTCAGACCTGTCCTTGGCTGCTGGAGGAAGGGGTGTAGGAGAAAATCCTGTACTGGGAAATGATCTGCACAAGCCGGGATGGGGGTAGAAGGATCCCATGGTGCAGGGACCCAAGCAGCGAAGGCCTGGGAGGCCAAGCAGGAGCCAAGGCAGAAAGCTCCCTGAGCTCTACACAGAGATTTCCCTTCTGGAGGCCACAACTGGCTTTGTACAAACAGAGAGTGGACACAGACTAGCTTCCATTTAAGGACCACTAGACTAGCTGTTCCCCATTTTAGGATCTGGCACTTTATGTCCAGAGCTGTTACTGGAGGGGGCAGTAAGTTTCAGGGCCTAGGAATCAAGAAAGACTTTGAAGAGTTTGCATGCTGAGCACACCTGAGATCACAGCATTCTAGGTGGCTGAGGCAGGAGGACCACAAGTTGGAGCACAAGCCAGACCAACTTAGTGATTAAGGGAGATCCGATCTGTAAAGAAATGAATAAATAATACATAATGCTAAGGATGTGGCTCAGTGCAAAGGTCTGAGAGAGAGAAAGAGAGAGAAAAAGAGAGACAGAGAGAGAGAAATGGGGATTGGAAAAAGAAGAAGGAAGAGGGGAAGAGGAGGAGGAAGACAATGGAGAAGTGGGGCAGGAGGGATGAAGTTTTGGTAGTGTCTCTCCTTAAAAGAATCCTAATGCTGCCAGCCCAGGGCCTGCCCTTAGGAGCTTACTTAACAACAAATCCTTCCTTAGAGGAGGTCTGGGACACACTAGGGGTTAGGACTCCAGTATAAGGAATTTTGGGGAACAAGAACCTCCTGCCCCTAACAGATCCTAGCCTGGTTCTACCTCCCTAGGCAACTGAGTGCAGGATGGAGAGGTGACTGAGGGGAGTGTGACAAGAGAAGTGAACAAGGCTCCACTGACTACCTTTGCCCAGCTCTGGCCATGTTGTAAAACCAAGCAAGCCTCCAGGCAGACGTGCTCATGCCACATCAGGAGTAGTCATGCTGGACGACACAGAGTGACTTTTGCACAGCTCACATGGTTTCTTTTGGAAGTCAGAATTTGTCACCAGCATCTAAAGATTGGTGAGTTTCCATGAAGACGTGGGTGTCTGGCTTCTTGAAAAGTCTGGCCCTTCTTCACTGGGGCTGCATGACAACACAGCAAGCACCTTCAGGAGTTCAGAAGTGGTCCCTTCTGGTGGGATGCCTGCTTTCCTCCCTAGCTGTCTGTCCTTGCCGCTGGCTCTGGCCATCCCTGGCCCCTCTTAGCACACACTGGCTCCTGGGTCTGAGGGAGCTCAGGCGCCAAGGAGCAGCCCTGTCTCGTGTGCTTTTCACAGAGGCCACAGCGCAGCGTGGGTCCCCTTTGATTTCGGGACCTCCCACCCAATGTCCAGCTGCTCCCTTCCTCCATGACAATACTGCATAATTCACATGAAAGCGGATTAATATACAGTCAGGAAATTCAGACATTTGATATGCCTTCTGAGGGCCTCTTTATTTGTATGAAATAGGGATCATCCCAAAATATTCAGTTTTCCTCCCCTCTAGGGAGGCCACGAAGACTCTGCCCCACTGACCATTTGGACAATGACCAGAGAACCCTGTAGGCCGTGGGCAGGCTGCTTCCTGGGCACGTCATGCTGGCTACAGACCGACCCCCCTCCCACCAGGCTTCCATGTGAAGACCCAGTCTTGGCGTTTATTTATTATTAAACACTCCGTCTCCAGTTCTGAATCTCTGCTGCTTTTTGGCTTTTGCCTGAAGCCTCTCCTGAAGCCCAGCTCCTCTGATCATTGATGTCGGAAAGTTTCCTTTCCTGGCCTGCAAGGAAACAGGCTCGTTACCCCACAGTGCTGCTTGGCCCAGACGGTGAACAGCGGAGATGGTGCCGAGTACTGCACTGCACCCGGGCTGCCCTCTCCTTGCCTGCGTGACCTGGGGCATGGCCTATCCCCTCTCTGGGTGTTTGATTTTTCTGCTGTCCAGTAGGGGTTTGTCCTACCCTAGAGGAAATTTATGCGGATCATGGGTTGGAGAAACCCTCATAAACATGAAACAGCATAAACATAACTGATGGCCATGAGCGGACTGAGGCCCTGAAGCCAGCATCCTGTGTGCTCGCCTGGGTAATGGGAAGGTTGAGCAGCACAGAACTGCCTACAAAGGCAAGGATGGGATCACAGAGCCTCACAGTGGAGGGGCAGCACCACAGGGCTCTTGTCTATGGAGATCTAAGCAGATGGGGGATTATTGCAGAACTGGAGAGAATGGCTATCCAGGATCTTGCATTCGGGGTGCAGTCAGAACCACTTGGCTAGGGGGAAACTGGGAGAAACAGTGTCCCTACTCATGTATCCTTGCACTCTGCGATCCAGCTGGAGTTTCCATGGGACAAACCTGACCCACTTCAGGGAGTGAGGGCCCTGGCTGCTATGTGCCTACCTCATTCCCTGAAGCCCCAGGGCAGGAGTGCAGGCTGGAGGAGCCTGCTCAGGAGGGCAAACTTCTGGAACCATTCGCTGGAGGTACCAGTCAGGTTTTAATGTGCTCCAGGTGCTACCATGGGCTTTGGTGCCATACTCTTGGCCCCTCACACCAGCCTGGGGAAGGGGAGAAGCCTCCCCATCACATAGATGAGCAGATGTACCCTCTGTCCTGGCAGGATAAACCACATGCCCAGAGTCCCTCCAGTAGTGGGTGGCAGAGTCAGGACTTGAACACACCATTCAGAATCTGGAAGCACATTGCTCTATGACTGTCAAGTAGAGAGACAGAGACATTTCTTTCTCATCATTCTGGATCCAGGTAGCACCTGGAGTACATTAAAACCTGACTGGCACCTCCAGCGAATGGTTCCAGATCATTGATACTTTCCACCTTATTCAATACTAAAGTGCCAACCTGTGCTCAGCACCGTGTACCTATACCACACTGACCTCCCCCAGGAGATCATAGGGAGGTAGTGAGCTCTGCTGAGGCAGAAGGTGCAGCCAGGACCTAGGCACGCATGCCAGGTGATGGCAGGAGCAATGTGGAGGGAGTGGGACATGGTACTTGGTGGCTAAAGGATCCTACTAATAAGGAGGCAGCCAACCCAAGGGCACCAGGCTTGGATGCTGGAGTTGACAAGAGTGGGTAGGGAGGGGCTGCTTGCCTGGAGTAGAGGAGGCAGGGCCAAAGTTTAGATGCAGGTACCTTTCTGAGGTGCCTAAAGAGTGCGTAGCTGGACACACACAGCCTGCTGCTAGGCTTCATAGGGTTTGGGGTGAATTGTTGAACTTCTGACTCCTAAGGAACTAGGGAAGCAGATCTGCCTGCCTGCATTTTGGCTCAGCCATGGCTTAGTAAGGAGAGTGAAGGCTGCATACAGGCAAAACCTCAACCTCTAGGCATCATGTGGAAGTCATAACACACCTACCAGGGACTCCTGCCTTAGCCTAATGATGCAAATGTTATGGAGAATGGGCTCTGGGATATTCCCAAAGGCCATGTGTTAAAGGCTTCTTTACCTCTCACTGATAGGAACTAGATTAGCCAGGACAGGGGCATGAGTGACAGTTTTGCTCAGCAAGTGGACAGTGTTCACCACAGAACTACAGAGTGAGAAGCAAGCTGAGCTGGGTTCCACTCCTGCTCTGTGCTGAGGGTACCTGTGCCTTTGTGTTCTGTTCCTGGTCCTCAGTGACCCTCTGTACCAGGCAGGAAAGGAGAGGAGTGATCTTCAGAGATGCTCCCTGGGAGTTTGTCTCTGCCTCTGACCTGGCCATGGTGAGTCCTCTGAAGACATCCCTGATGTCCCACCCCCTCTGACCATGCCCCTTGCCCTCTACACCAGAAGCCCAGAAGCCCCTTCTGCACTTCTCCCCTGTGGGATCCTGTTTATCCTGACTGATGGTAAAGAGCTGGGTCTGAGACTGTGCAGGGCTGCCTGGACCCCACAGCACTGTATTCTAGTCTCAGAGATGCTTTTGACTTGCTCTGGACCTTGGATCAGTCACTAGCCTTCTTTATGCCCTTGTCCCCATATTCTCCAGGAGGTGACTGAGCACGATGACACTTGCTGGGATAGGACAGTGTCAAGGAAGAGGAGGGAAGGGCACTAAAGTCTGGACTCTTAGGGCTGGGGAAACCCAAAGTGTGGAGGTCAGAAATGCCCGGGAGAAGAGGGCTTCTGAAGGAGCCAGAGCTTCTGCACATCTGTAGTTGGTGATCCATTGCGCCTACTTAAGAAGGTTAGAGGCTTGCATAAGTGGCTCAGCAATTCTGCAGTCTGGGTGCAGAGATCCCACCCCTATGGATGGTTGTCCCTCAGCCAGGCTGCTCGGCCTTAGAGCCAGCTGATTATGGACTAAAACCTCTGCAAACTGTGGGCTAAACGAACCTCTCCTTCCTTAATCTATGGTGTTGGGTATTTTATCTCAGCAATGAGAGAAAAGTAACTAACACAACACTGATGGCTCAGTCCCTGGTAGGAGCCAGAGATGCTGAGAACAGGTCCTCTGGTCACTGTCAAAACTGGCTTCATCTGAGGATCATAGACATCTCAAAACACGGCTTGTGTGTGACCCAGCACTCCCACCCTCAGCATTGGCAGCACATTCGGAGGACAAGCAGCAAATGACTTTCCTCCATGTACTGTTCCTCTTCCTCCTTCTGTTCTACAAACACTTACTATGTGCCAGATTCTGAATATATGACTATGAACAAGGTAGACAGTCCTTCCCTTCCTGGAAGTGAAGCTGAGAGGATACAGTCGCTCAATGGGCATCCAAGTTAGGAAGCGCGGCAGACCATGCCAGGGTGGCTGGGCCCAGGGCGAAGGGGAAGGCTGCTCAGCCTGGAGCTGCTGCGCTACTGTGGCCCTGGCTTGAGCCTGGTGTAGTCTCTGGGCCATGCCTGCTCCTCTGCCCTGCCCTGGTTCCCAGGAATCTGAACAAGCCCATTTCTTAGCTGCCTGGATAGAGGCAGGTAAGGAAAGCTAGGATGTGCCAGTGAGCCTCACTCGCAGTCAGACTGAGTTTGGCAGCTGCTGCAGATCAATAATGATGACAAAGCATAGTTGAGAAGCTGGCTACCATTAGGTCTTTAGCCACAAGCCCACACCTCAGGCCTGGGAAGCCCAGAGTCCTGAGTCTAGCTTCCTGGCCTCAAGATCTCCTCACTCAAGAAGGACAGCCTCAGTCCAGTAAAGAGCTGGGACACTCATAAACAAATGGAGCCACAGTTAAAAGCCCAGCCCTTGGTACCGATTGCATCAGGTAGCTACTGCCACAGTACAGCTGCGTAACAGCCAGTCACAAACCCCTAAGGCTCCTGAACAGGAGCACTCACGCAGCCAGAATGGGTTGCCTGCAGAAACTCAGCGGACAGGCGGCCAGGCCTGCTTTTACACGAGGGAGTCAGCTAGGAATGAGCGGACTCAGGAGTAAAAATGAGACCACTGTTTGCCCTGAACATCTATTCATCTGGTACCCTGGGCCCTGGACATATTCTTATATAATAGTGGCCTGTGAGCTTGCCTAGAAATATTTTTATAAGTGAAAAAAAATGCAATCACAAACTTTGCAAGCTAGACTTAAAACCAGCACACTGCTCATTCCATCTCATGCCCTTGGCCAAAGAAAGTCACCTACTTGAACCTAGAGTGAAGGATTGCATTAGCCCCCATCGCTTGATTGAGAACTACTATAAAGTCACGCCACACAGGATGAAAAATCAATGCAATCTACCCCACATCGTTTCTTTGGAATTCTGTCTTAGCCACTTGCTAGCTGCATTACCCTGAGCAAGTTATTTAATTTCTCTGACCTTTTGTTCTCTTGTCTATCAGAGAAAAATAGTGATGAGGCATCTTCCTCTTCAGTGTTGTAAGGGTCCACTAATGCATGAAAGTAGGCAAATAGTGGCTTGGTAGGCTGAGTTATTTTCACACCATAAAGTTTTAGAGCCACAAGAAAACCATCCTTGAGGGCCGGCCAGATAGCTCAGCTGGTTAAAGCACCTGCTTAGGCAGACACAGGGAAAGAAAGAAAGAAAGAAAGAAAGAAAGAAAGAAAGAAAGAAAGAAAGAAAGAAAGAAAGAAAGAAAGAAAGAAAGAAAGACAGACAGACTAGACTGATTCTCAGAGCAGAGTTAGCTCTGAAGTGGCAGAGAAGGAATCCAACCTTAGCAAAATTATGGAACTGCCTGATCAAGCATCTGGAAGCCCCAAACATTAAAATTCTGAAACACATAAGTTCTCTCACTCTTTCGGCCAGTGTGAACGGCCTATTCCAGGACTTTCTGCCAACAGCTCCCCTCTGATGTCGACCCAGACTGTCGATGTTTTCCCAGGCTTTTTTCTTAAGCCTTGCTTCTTTTAGGAATGAATAGCTCTTGAAATGAAATATTCAGCAAACACTTTAGTTTGACAATAGTTTGTTTATCTTCCATTAAATTCAAGTTCAACATATCCAATAGCTTTTCTTTAAAATAGCATACATAGTAGAAGCCCATTTTGTGATTTGTTTCTGTTTTGATCCAAGCGCCCGGCTTTCTGCCCACCTACGCATCCTTCCGCCTGGACCAGAAACAGAACTAGCTTGCAGCAGGCAAACAATGGCTGTTTAGAATGGGTTGGCATTACTTTCATTTTCTTACATTTCTAAATATCTTGTATTTTTAAAAGAGCATCTCATTTTTTTATTTTACCAAAGTATACAGTAATTACCGTCTTTTTCAAAAAACAAAACCTAAGCCAGTGGTGAAGAAAATAGCTCTCATTCTCTGTGGGCCCATTGCATTCTGGGTGATCACTTCCTGAAACAGTCAAGATCTCCTGGCTTCAAGCCAGGCCCCTTCCTCCTCTTCCTCCATCCTTTGGAGACAAATTCTTCTCCTCCAAGGCTTTCATCTCCCTTGTCTCATGGCATCAGGAGGCTGCTGGAAAGTCACAGGTCAGAATGGTGTTTGCTCTTCTATTTAAATGAGGTCAAGTGCCCCAGCCACAGTCCTTAGCTGGAACACGGGCTGCAGAATTCCCAGCCACAAGCCTTTTTGATGGCACCAGAACATTTTGTAAGGGAGGCCAAGAAGCCCATCTTCTGAACCAGGAGATTTGTGCTGGTCCTTTCCTTCCTGCTAAAGTCCCGTGTAAGTTTCTCCTGATCTCTAAAACTGTGGCAATAAGATGCCAACCCCAAAGCTCAGAGAGCCTTTATGAATAACAATCAGCACTGGGGACTTTTTTTAAAAGTTGCTATTATTAATTTTACAGAAATAAAATCTAATTGAATTCCTCCTGGCTTTTCCCCATTAACTTAATGTTATGGACTTTTAACGGATGTTTTAATTAGATGTTCCTATTAATGGGAATATGGCTCAATTTTCAAATGAAGGCCTCTAAGCTGCCAATATTCCCATTTGGACTTTTAATTAAGGTGAGAAAATATTAACCAGTTATCCTGGGTTATTGCCTGTGCTCCTGGGAGGAGGATGCGGTCACACCATGGCAGGTAGGCAAGGCCCAGGGACAGAAGACAGTGTGCCAGGGCTTGGGACCACGGTGGAGGCAGGTCAGGGCCCTTCACTGGGAGAAGGGGACACTGCCTAGGGTGAGCTCTTTCTCCACACAGAGAGGTGTATGAGGGAGGATATTGGGCCCAGGCAAGGATCTGCATTTCTCTTTTCCTTCTCTGGGCTTGTGGAATGCTCACTGGACAAGTCTATCAATCAATTCAATTTTTTTTTTTTCCGGAACCAGGGATTGAACTCAGGCTCTTGCGCTTTCCAGGGAATTGCTTATTCCACTGAGCCATCTCCCCAGCCCTATCAATTCAATTTGCTGAGTGACAAAACACCCAAAATTTAGCGGCGTTCAAAACAACCTGTGGTTTTTCAGGACAGCAATTTGGCTTGGTCTGATGTTAGCTGGGCCTTTGGCTGGTTGTGTCTGGGCCACAGGGGGCTGACCCTGGCAGGGTTTGTTCATGTACAAACCATGTGGCCCAGCAGACGTTGAAGCGGCCGGTTGGATGAGGGTAGCTTCTCTGGGAGACCAGACCTAGCTGTGGCTCTGCCATATGTGGCCATTCTCCCCACAGCCTGGAGTCTAGCACAGTGTCTCAAGAGCTGCCTGAGGACAGCTTCCTACATAAGGACTTTCTAGGCCTCTGCTCAGGCTGCCACTGACCCATTGGCCAGAGCAAGTCACATGGAGGACACTCTCAAGGCTGAAGGGCTAAGTAACATAAACATATTAAACCACTCCTGTCATATCCCCAGATCAGATTGGGTGAAAAGAAGGCGGGTATAGGAACAAAGGTGCTAGCCCGAATCCAAGTAGCTGGAAGGAAGTTAGTCTGGCAGGCGGCACCATGGGCCCCTGATGACCTGCCCTGAGCTAAGGAGGCTTGCCACCACCACCCCCGTACAGCCATTGTTTATGGAAATACCAGCTTAGGATGGCAGAGTCAATCTTCTCTCCCAGAGCCTTATATCTCTATTTTAGTATAGAGTCTTTCAATGTTTAAAAGTTAAAAACAAAATGTTTAAAATCCTATGCAGTCCATAGAAGAATCAGAACACAGAAATAGACACTTCAGAGCTGGTCAGACAGCTCAGCAGACTAAAGCACCTGCTCAGGCAGAGCACAGTGGCCAGAGTTTGATCCACTGTGTACTGTGCCAGCCCCAGAGCGTGCTGAGACAGTGATTAAGACTGGGCATGGTGGCACACGCCTGTAATCCCAACACTTGGAAGGCTGAAAATAGGAAGCTACTTCATGAAGGAGAGAAATGCAAATGGCTAATAAATACACAAAATTGTGGCTGACCTCATTAGCCATCATAGCAAGGCAAATTAAACCAACAATGAGGTCCAAGGGGAGTGAAAAAGCGAGACAATATCATAAAAGATGTACACAGGTGGCACCAAGAAATTGATATACTAAGAGCTGTGAGCCCACATTCGCCAGGAAGTATAGTCAAGCAGGAACATAGTGACATCAAACCAAAGAGTCCAGGGTTACAAACAACATCTACTATAGAGCTTATCAATATGTTATTTAGTAGCATTAGAAAGAGTACTATACAGCAATGAAAATGATCAAAGTATTTATGTATGTAAGAACATGGATGTGCCCCAGAAGCATAACACTGAGCTTAAAAAATAGCAAATGAATATAGAGTGTGTGGTTCCATTTACATAGTTTAGGAAGAGTAAAATTAAAATATATTTGACAGCATGTATATGAATGACAAAATAACTTCTAGAAGAGAGGAGGACACCACGAAAAAGCCTAGATATTTCTCACTGGCAGCACGGGAGGGCTGGTGATTCTCTGGGGGCACTTCAGAGGCTCAGAGCTGCTGGCAACATTTTCCTCCTTGATTGAGGTGGTGGTTGTATGGATCAGGAATCTAAGTGAGACTTCACTGCCTGGCTGTTTTTGCAAAAGGTGTTGACTGGGGTCACTCGGTAGTGTGCAGTTGGGGACAGGAGGGTGCAGGATGCAAAATGTCTTCACACCCACTCCTCACGGTGTTATGGTTTGTACTCGGTGTCCCCTCAAAGCCTCATGCAGTCACTGGGGTGGCTTTTAGAGCTCGTGATTAATTCATGATCCAACGCTGGGATTATGGGTGTGAGTGCTACACCGGCCCAGGGGCAGATTATTTTCATACAAATAGGAGGGAGAGAGGCTTGCTAGCTGCCACAGCCGCTGCTTCTCCCTTTGCTCTTTGCTGGTTTCTGCCACCACAAACTGCTGTCCTCTGCCATGTGCTGCTCTGCCTTGGAGCCAGCTGAGTGTGGACTAAAACCTCCACAAACTGTGCACTAAATAAATGTTTCATTCCTTAATTTTGGGTGTCGGGTACTTTGTCCCTAGCAATGAGGAAAAAGGAACCAAGACAGATGGTTTGGAAGGAATAGCTGGAACTCTGCTTGCCTGGGGACCCTCCTGCCCGTGCATGCGGCCTCTCAGCAGGAGGCTGGGTATTTTACTGGGGCAGCTTGGGCTCCACTAGCGACTGCTGCTCCAACAGGAGGTGTGGGCTGCTGGCCTCCTCAGGTCGGAGCCTATGTTTCACACCACAGCCTACTGTTTGGGGTCACAGGGCAAGAAGGAGAAACAAGGAAGCTACTTCTTGTGGGAGGTTGTCAGAGACTCTGCCCTTAATCTGCTACTCTTATGGCACTTATGACTGATTGATTATTCCCCGGTTTGAAATTTTAATAGGTGGCACTAGGACCTAGCGCTCCCTGCGCTCTCTTCCCCAGTCTGCGATGCCCCTGCTCCAGCTCATGCTCTGCAGCTCCTGCTCTGCACCTGCTCAGATGGTGCTCAGTGAGCAGCTGCAGGGGATCTGGCCTGTGGGCGCTGCCCCGCCCACTCCCATCATGCATAGCGGCTCTGGCTTGCACCTGGAGGACCCTGGCAAGTGCAAGGGCCTGAGTTCAATCCCCGGTTCTGCAATAAAATAAAAATAAAATAAAATAAAAACATGTGTGTGATTTTTAAATTACATGTGTGCTACATATATGTAATTCAGAAATTACATGTGTGGTTGGATGGTTGGATATTGAATGGTTGGGGACATTGTCAGTGCCTTGCTTTCTTGTCTTATCCCAGTTTCACAACGATTTTTATCAGCAGAGCCAGACATGGAGGAGAGCTCTGAGGGCAGAGGTGCACGATACCTAGTCCCCAAGGAAGAGACTCTCTGAGGAAAATCTTTCCAGAAGCACTCGTCAGATCCTTCATTCAGGTGGTTCCTGACTACACTCACAGCTTCATGAAGGTTTTGTCTCAAATTCATTGTTTGTCTATAAAAGTCCCTTTTCTCTGGCCTCAGTTTTCCTGTCTGTTCAGTGGGTGTTGGACATGGCTAAACTCAAGTCCTTCTGAAGTAGGGCAGCACGAGGCTTCCAGGGCCCCAGCCAAACCCAGCCAAGGACTTGGAGTTCCAGGCTTTTTGTGCAGTCTAGGAGTCACCCAGGTCTGCTTCACACAGGCCCTAAGAACAGCCCTGGGAAAGGGTGTCACTGAGACGTGGAGAGTCGGGTAACCAGGCCAGAGCAGAAATGAGGCAGATGTCCTGGGACTGCCCGAACCGAACCCAAGGCATTTGGAGACGCCAGGCGGGCGGCCTCGGTTTGTGTTGGACGCCTCACAGCCTGCCCGTGGTAACCGAACCGGCTTTTGTTTGTTTGTCTAAATAGGAAGACAGAGGCTCAGGCTGCCTGGGATGGCTCCACAAACAGCCTGTGGCCAGAGTGGGCGGCCAGGGGGCCTAGCTGGGTAGCCACAGGCCGCAGAGATTGAGGAGGGGGTACCTGGAGGCCAGGCTAACCCACCGTGCAGAGATTGGCAGACAGGGCAGGCAGGGCCTGCAGCCGGGCCTGCGCCCCCTACAGAAGCGAGGGCAGGAAGGCAGTGGAGCGGGCAGCCTCTTGCCTCCTCATCCCAGGGGACGGGGGCCTGTCCTTTGACGGCTCTGCCTGGCTCATCATAGCAGCCCAGTGCCGATTGGCCCCGTGCTGTCTCAGTTCTCCTGCGGTGGGGGGCAGAGGCCACGAACCAGTGCCTCTTGGAGTCAGTGCAGGGACCCCGGTGCAGGCAGCTTTCCCTGTGGCTTGGAAAGCTGCCCAGGCTGGGGGGTGTGAAGCCTCAAGGCCTTGCTTTCTTTCTGCTTCATGACATCCCGGGGAAAATGAGAGTATGAGTGAGTTTTGGTTACTTTTCTCTCCTTGCTGAGACAAAATACCTGATGCACAGAATTAAGGAAGGAAAGGTTTATTTAGTTCCCAGTTTGTGGAGGTTTCAGTCCATACCTGGCTGGCTCCAAGGCAAGGTGGCACATGGCAGAGGTCAGCAGTTCATGGTGACAGAAGACATAAGGCAACAAGAACAAAAAGGGCAAGCCTAGTGGCGGCTCCTCCTCTCTCCCTCCTTCGTATTCTATGCAGGCTGCCTGCCCCATGACGGGTGTAGCACTCACACCCAGTACCTCAGCTTTGGCCCATGAATATGTTAAAAACTCTAGAAGGCTGGTCCCTGATTTTGTGAGGCTTTGGAGAGGACATCTAGACCCAAACCATAATAGGTAGTAATCAGTCTCAGAATTAGGGGAATGGGTGTCTCTTCATGGAAATGGAGAGAGATATGGACTTACAAATAGATATAGATATGGAAAGAAATGTAGACCTAGGCATAGGTTTAGGACTGAGCCATTTGAAAGAACCGTGAACCATTCTTACACTGTAGATCAACAGTGGACTAACACTGTCAGTTCCACATGGTTCAAGCCAACTGTAGTCATACAGATAAAAAGGGACCAGGACATAGGTCTGGGTGTATATATGTGTACACAGACATATAAATATGTATTCTTGTTTTTGAATAAAGCAATAACCACTGAGTTACCAATTTTTCTGAACTAACCTGGACAAATTCCCCTGATCTTTGCACTGTCATTTGCACCACCTCCTTTCTGCCACATAGTAAGACCTTGATGTAGATGGTCTCTGTGGAGAGCGGGCTGGCTACTACAGAGGCCAGGCTGCAGGGTCTAATGATGCGAACTGGACCTCACTGACTACTAGCAGGGCTGAGCAGCCAAAAGGGCTCAGGCAGTTACAGCTGAGTTCCCTGCTATGTGATTCACCTTTGATGAGTCTGGTAAGGGTCCTGCCTCCCAGAGCCATGGTTTCCTGTCTGTGAGCAGGAGCTGCACACAAGGCCTCTTTGGTGGGATCCTTATGACAAATAAGACCTGCCAGGACCAACACAATGATGCACAATGTGGCTGTAACAGGTTGTGATTTTTTCCTCCTCCCTGGTCTCTTTATTGGGCCTTTCCTAGATGCCAGAATAAGAGAGTAGCTTTGGCCACTGTCCCTAGAGAAAACACATGAACATCTTTTACAATTATTTTTAATTGCAGAGTTAATCAAAGAACATTTTTGAATTTCACAGAAGAAAAAAATAAAGAAATTTAGAACTCCCTAATCCTACAACTTGAGATTTCTAGGATTACAATTTTATGCTATGGAGAATTCTTTCATGTATAAGTAAAGAAATCTGACTTAAGCCAATTTGAGACAGAAGGAAATTTATGAGGTCATGGGGCAAAAATGTTCAAAAGTTTGTCAGGCATCTACCACAGAAGGCCCAGCATAAGGTGTGTCATCAGGATGGGACTATTCATCTTTACATCTGCTTTCCACTGTATGGCTTCATCCTTAGTCAAGAGTGATGGCAATGAAAAAGTCTATCTCCATTATTCCTACAAAGGTCAAATAATTCCATTTGATTGGCCAGATTGAGTCATGTGCCAACTTGAACCAAACACTTGGTTAATTCTGATTGGCCAGACCTGTGTTAATGTTCATGCTAGTGGTGGAGCTGAAATTAGTCCCATGGCAACAGATGGTCTGAAGGTGAAAGGGGGCCAGTTTCCTGGAGGAAATTAGGACACTCTTTCTTTTTTTTTTTTTTTTTTGCGGAACCAGGGATTGAACTCAGGCCCTTGCGCTTGCCAGGGAAGTACTTACTCCACTGAGCTACCTCCCCGGCCCCCTAGG
>PVKA01022368.1:0-28840 GCA_004027165.1 Ctenomys sociabilis
TATCAACTGCCAAGTATTATTTTAAGTTCTTTGTTTACACTAAGTAATTTTCCAATCACCTAAAATATCCCCTGTGGCAAAGTGTTTCACTTAAGTCACCTAGGGGAGCTCTGATAGTGATCAAAGTCACCCATACAGTAAGCCTTTTTTGTGAGTTTTGTAGATGGGAGGCAGATTTTAAATACCAACCATATGTTACTTGTTCTCTGAGCCTTTTCTCCAGGAAATTTTGTTTACAGATGCTATCTCTGAGAAAGGGTCCTTGAGGTTGGCTCTGTGAAGGCAAAAACCTTGTTTTTAGGGGAATTTTGATTATGGATATCTGTCCTATTGCACTCCCTTTCACATAAAAGTCAGTTAGTGAATGATTCCAATTATGTGTGAAAACAAATATGTTATAACAAATTATTGGCCCTAGTGGATAGGCCTTCATAGCAAAATGTGTGCAAGACATAGAACTCGATTGTTTGTTTTGGCCAAACCACGTACTCATTTTTTCCAGTATTTGAGTCATACCATGGAATGAGTAACGATACACAAAGCAGTACTAAAGTTGGAGACCTTGAATTTTAACTGGTGAAAAAGAACGATCATTGGTGAACTATGCAGAACCTTGAATTCATAAGAACTAAAGACAATGGGATGACAAGAAGAAAGAAAAAGGGAGGGATGGAAAGAGAGATGGGGGAGAGAGAGAGAGAGAGAGAGCATGCATTCAAGTTTTCCTGCTTGTGGACCCTAATCGCTTTGGTCTAGCTTGGTAGAAGTTGGGTGGAGACTCTTCATGTGCTACACACGTCATCTTTATGGCTGAAGTTGACTTCAGCCAAAGGTCATCTACTCCCAAATAGTTCTAGAGAATTCTTTATTTTAAATATCTTCATAAAATTTCAGTCCTGTTGCCTGTGGGTCAAACCTTGTGTTTTATTTGTGAGGAAATATGAGTCTAGGTATCTATATTCTTAAGTTGCAGTGTGGTTCTAGTCAAAATTTCCTTCCATTTCATCCCAGAGCTGCGCTAGGCAGTTTTCCTATGCTGTCTTTTCCAGATGGCAATGCTTTTGTTTTGCAGGTCACGTAGAGACTGGTTGGGAGCATACGAAGGAAATGGAGTGCATTCCTGCTAGTGATAAGACCTTGTTGGTTGCATGAGTCTCTCATAGTGCTTTTTCATGTTTACCCAAAAGAACGAAGGACTGCAAGTGGCTTAAAGTGTCCCCTCAAAATCCACATATTGGAGACCTAGTCTTCACATTGTTAATAATACTAGGAGGTGAAGCTTTTGGGAGGTAATCGGGATTAGAGGAGGTCGTGCAGGTGGGATCTATATAACAGTTTTAGCTTTCCAAGAAGTAAAAGAAAGACCTGGGTTAGCACATTGGTTCTGTCTGCTAATGTGCTGCTCCTCTCCCAGGCATCATGCATGAAGAGGTCCTCATCAAAAATTAATAGTAGTATAATCTTGGACTTTTTAGCTGCTAGCACCAAGAGCCCTGTCCACCTCCTTTCCTTATAAATTACTCAGTCCAATTATAGCTGCAGTAAACAGACTAAGGCTGATCTCAAACTAGAACAAAGATAGTCAAAGGGAAAGGTGTCATATGTTCTTACGGGAAGATATGAGAGTCCAAATGTGATTATTTTTCCCTATAGTCCTGGAGGACTGAGGCTGATAGGCACAACAAAAGTTTTTAGTTACATAGTAAAGATTCATTAAGGTTCCTGATAACCACTCTGGTCCTGGAAAGCCAGGTTGGAATTCTTCAGATTGAAAGCACAAAATTAAGTAAACTTTTATTCCGGTCAGCATAAAAATGGCTCCTTGAACCTTGGATATTCACAAACATTGATTAGATATTCAAAATCTGAAGCAAGGACTCATGTCCAAGAAAATTTTACTGCTTTTCAAGAAATACGCTGGTGCTGGTGAGACATGCTTCCAGTGACATTCTCAGCAACACTGGTACAAATTCCCCACCAGTGTTGTTACCTGTGCAGCAATCAATTTGTCCTCTTCTGAATAGCTAACTTCACATAGCACATTCTCAAGGCTTCATGTGAGGACCTCCAGCGCCAGTCAAGAGGACACAGATTACACAGCCTGTAATTTTCATAATAACTCTTTCATATTAAACACTAGGTACATATCACCAGAAATTACCCAGTCAAGGTCCAAAGATGTCAGTTTCAGGATAAAAAGAGATGAGAGTAGGTGCAGTATCCGAAGCAGCTGTCACATGAAAAGATTTACTGTGAGGATTAACTCTGTCACATGGTTTGTGTGTCTTGGCTAGGCTGTAATCCCGGTATCAAAAAAAGAAAAAAAAAATAGTCATCTAAGAGATTGCCTTTGAGACACTGGAGGTAAGTAATTGGTACTCTGCAGTTTACCTGATTTCCAGCTTACTTTAATGAGGATTTGGAGCCATGACAGGACCATTTCCATTCTAGTTTTAACTTGATTTAAATTTCCTTTTCCTCTGGATTAAGGCCATTCAGAAAATGTGAGACAAGAGCTGGAGCTGAATCTGCTCCATGTTTCAGGCCCAACACATGAAAGCCTCTCCCTACTATCTCCAGTGTAGCTGTCCCTTTGTTTGTTTGTTGCATGACCTCTAAAATTTAGTGTCACATTTTATGGATTTTCCAAATTCCTCTGGTTTTACTATGGAATTCGGGGTATCTTCTGTCACACTTAAGGTATTTCCATTCTGTTTTCAATTCATTTTATCACACAGGAAGATTTTAACCACATGAAAATGAATTGATGGTGATCTAGTAACCCAAATTATATGTTCCTGGAGTCTTTAAAAATTGTCTTATAAATATATACTTGCCAAGCATAGGTTGTGGAAAGTGTTTAAAAATGATTCCTAGCTCAGATCACAATGAGGGCTTATTATCCATCGTTAGGGGCTTATACTGACATGGTTCATTCTGAGAACCCATTGAGTTTAAAATGTTGGCTGGAAGCAAAGCGAAGCTAAGCAATCAGGCAGAGAATTGCCAGAGTGAAAGGCCATCCTGGAAGAAGGGGAGCACTGAGCTAAAGATTTTAGTTTCAAGTTGTGATTTGAACAGAACTAAAATGAATGCTTTCATATTTTTAACTTTTCTCTTCCGTAGAAGATATACAGAAACAACTGTGGTATCTATTGCTCTCTCAGACCAATATTAAATATAGGTCATTGAATATATGGAGTTATATAATTTTTCTACTCTAGAGAACCTGATAAACAACAATTTGTTTTTATTATAGGCCCAACATGGCCTATAATACATGATGAAGTTATACCATTTAGACAGAGAATCATATGTGTTTGTTATACTATAAATATATGTATGAGGGAAGCAGGACCCTGGCCTACAGGAGACATGAAACAAACACACAAAAGGATGGCAACGGTCAGTCAAATGAGTCTCTGTGCATTTTATGTGCTGGACTTTACAGGCACATGATTGTATACTTTTCAATAGCAAACTTGGTCAGTCTGCATTCATGGAAGTTGGCACCTTTGGACTAGAGGTGTCTTGCATCTGGTTTTGATACTCAAAAAGATTTGATATCCAAATCTCATCATTGTATACACAAAGCAAGAATTCAAAAACTGATAAACTTTTGAAAAATTATGGCCAGGTTCCTCCCTTTGATGTCATTCTCAGTAGTCACCTCATCTTCTAGTCATCTAATCATCAGGTTGGCTAAATGAATTGACTTAGCAGGTCCGTGCTTATTGTCCTTTATCTTAACTTCCTGTTGTTAACTCTCAAAGGAAAATAATGAGAGATCAGGGATAAAAAGCAAAGTTGTTAATAATGTGGGAGATTTGTACAAGGAGACATATTTTTTAAGTCTGATCAAATAACCAAAGGATTTGTAAAAGAAAATCTTGAGGAACAAAATATATGGATCATCAAGTAGGTTTGTTTAATTTTAATTTTTATTTTTTCATATTGCTCAGTTTTTTAAATTCATTTTATTGAGAAATAGCAATGACACAGTTTCAAAGCCAATTACTAGGACAGTTTCTATAATTAATACATTGCATTTCGTTGTCTTCATAGTATTTATTCATAGTATAAGATGCAGACATGATATCCTATCCAAGTACTGGTACAAATCTTTCTTCTGGGACTAGAGTCCAGTGGGAAGTATATTTTGCCATTGTAATCAGAGACTCCTCCAGCAAGGATGCTCTAGGGTCAATATTATTTTAGTGGTCTGTGCCATTTCTTAATTGACAGTTGTGGGCTTTGGCAGCAAGAGAGCTACAAATAGGATTTCTCTGAGACCTCTAAAATGTTGAATTACACCAAAATACCAGCAAAGAAACCTTTTAATAAAAAAAAATCCTACATTTAGTAAAACTTACAGTGGGGACAGAGATCACCATTTTAATGGAGTATCTCATTAAAAGGAGCAGTGTCTCATGGAAAGGGAGAAGCAGAATTACTGAAACGCTGTGGGATCTGCACTCAGGTAGCTGTAAAGTGTGTTTTTAAAAGAATGGGGCTGAGTCAGATTGAACAAAGCCCACGATGCAGTAGTACACAATTTCTTGAAACTGTCAGGGATCATAGCTTATGTAGTGAATCTAGAGGGTGTCTGAGGCCAATTGTGTGCTGCTCTCTGAGCCAGACTGGACCAAGGAAACTTCCTGCTTTCTTCTGGTCATATTTGAAGCTACTGCAAGTGACACTGTGGTACTCACAGGGAAATACAAAATCTGCTGAAGACAAGAATCTTCAAGGCAATGTAGTAGCAGTAGTCAAAAGTTTCATCTGGGGTAACTGCAGTGTCTTCATTATGCCTTGTCTTATCCTTGTAGAAATTTTTTTTCTTACAGCCCACAGCAATCACCACTGCAGTTCCCATGGTCACTCACTGCTCTTACCCCTATGTCTCTCACTAGCAAAATAAAGTGAGCCACCTGAAGAGGTCTTTCTCTTTGCCCATTCCGAGGCAGTGACTGCCAGCTCCCATGCCTTACTGAATTGTCTCTGCCTCCTAATTCATCTTTTGCTGTACACCTTACACAGACAGTTGGGGCTCTTGGCCAGGTTCATGACAGGAAACAACTGAGTGAAAGACTTGGTAAGTAAGCTGTTGTTGACAAGCAGAATGGTTGTCAGAGTGAGCATATTATCTTGCCTTTAATACTTTGATCTCTTGGCATTATATCAAGCAAACAGCAACTCTCATATTTTTGTAATTTACCTTTCCTCATCTAAAGGAAAGAACATCATGTTGATATGAATAGTATATAGTATATAGATTTATCTAAACCATCTTCATAGGTTGTTTCAGATCTCAAAACCTTCTATCTTAATATGTGAAAAAAAACAAAATTTCAAAATTTTATACCAGTTCAAGGAAATAAAGATTAAAATGAAATGTCATCAAATTAATTTTAAAATAAAGAGAAAAATTCAATCAGAAATAGAAAAGGTTCACATCTACAAGTGGAGATTTTTTTAAAGTCACTCCCATGCAAGATATAAATATTATAATGAAGAGTTTAAAAATTAATATCTGACTAATTAAACAACTGATGATGTACATGGTCATAAAGAACCTCCATACACCTCAGGAATCAGTAGCATTTTTATTATATATACATATAATAAAATCACAAATTAATAAGAAAAATTCAGGTCTTTTAACTAAAAATGTACAATTCAGTAACTTTAAGAGAGGACTGAGGGACAGAGGGAGGGGAAGCAAGGAGAAGGAAAAGGAACAGAAAACAAAGAATTAAGTCTGTTGTGTAGGTGTAGCAGCTCCCTGCCAGGTATTCGGCTGGTATGTAGTATAAACATGTATAAAATAGAAACAAATGAGAAGTAAAATAAGCAAAGAAAAACATCATAAAAAGTGTAAGATATATTTGTAACCTCCTGTTAAGGGGATGCGATAGGTCAAAACTGACAAGCACAGGTAAAGAAAAAGATGAATTTAAACCAAAACTTATGTTTTTAAGATGTGTCCAGTGAGGCTAGAGAAGTGAAAAGTAAATGATCTGAGAAGGTAACTATAAAAGTTTCAATTAGAGGGAAAACATAAAATTGTAGAACAAGGAAGGAAATAACTAAAATCTGAAAGTAATAAACTAAAGGAGACAGGATAGATGCAAGAGAATTCACTGTAGACATACCATCATTTGCCATCAAGCACTATAATCATAGAAAACAGAAAACCAATAGTTAAAATGGACAGATATTGTTCCGGCTGGGACCAGGCCACCAGCTATCCTTTTAGTTCCACTGACTGAAGAATGCTTTCTGGAAAACCTAAGGATTTAGGAGCACTGTTGCAAAACAGAACATTCATGGATCCAGTGATGCACTCCTAAACTAGTATAACAAAGCTTCCTCGGCTTTAAAATCTACTCATGATATAAAAGAATGAGGGCAAGGATGAAAAAAGTAGTCCTGACCTCCTTCCCCTTTCACATGTACGTGTATGTGCTTGTGTGCACATATGCAATCGTGTATGTACAATGGTTCCTCAGTGCATGAACTTAATTCATTTCACAACTCCAGAAAAGATGGCTATGTTCATGTCCATGCTGCAGAAATGACTGCAGCATGAACATTTTGTTCATCACTGGATTCAAAGTGCATAAATAAAAACAAAATACTGGTAAATGTATCTGTTTGTGAAACAAGTTATTTACAAACAGAAGCATTCATGTGATAGAGACCACTACAAATTGGCTCTGAATAGGAATTAAATTAATTAAAATTAATCCATTGGCTTTCTGTGTTTGCCTATGAGTCTGTCCCAGGCCTGGGCCTCTTGTCTGGAGATGGGCCCTGATTCACACACTAACTGAACCTCTGTGAATTACTGGTCCTGGCTGAGGCAGTACAGTGGCCTGAGATGCTGTGATGCCTCAAAGGTCAAGATAAGGCGTCAGGTGAAGATACCTGGCTCCAATCCCAATTAACTAGAAAAAGACTGTAACTGCAGAGGCTTCACTCCTGCGGATAATATTAACTTAGAGATAAGATTTCTCCTAATAAGCAAAATTCACTAATTGGGGAAGTCTTTGTACCAAGTACAAATAAATACAGGCCACCCAGAGGAGTTCTTTGTCTTAATCCCTAGAGGATCTTGAATTTTACGAGAGGGGTTTAATGGTCCTGAAGCCCTAAAATCATACTACCTGTCTCTTTTAGTTAAACCGAAAGCTATCCATTCAAGAGAATGAATCAGTCTTTAATAACTGGACCTGAAATCCTCAGATTGGGAATTTTTAGCCTAAATAAGTAAGTCTATTTAGAGTGGAAAGTGTAGGAGAGGGAGAGGGCCTTCACAGGAATAAGCTTTGCCAGGGACACCAGGAGAAGAGAGAAGAGAATCATTCAAGGGTGCATCTTCCTGCTGTGAACAAGCTATTTTATCTGGAAGTAAATGGGCCAAATGTTTAGTCAAGGAATAATGATACATACAGCTGTCCCAAGCCTGCTCAAATGCTTATGGGTACATGATCAACAAAAGATCTAACAAAAATGTTAAAAGAGGTAACCAGATATAGTCCATGGTTTTCACAGACAGGCACTCTAGATATTGATAATTGAGAAAGAGTTGGAAAAAGATCTTAAAAAGCAACATTGCAAATGAAAAATCATTTACACTGAGATGTTCTCAATGTAGAATCTGGTTTGTTCAGTTTTGAGTCTGTTAGAGAGCTCATAGTCAGCAGCTTCCGATTAGGACATCAGACACTGAGGAAACAAAACGTCTGCCAACAGAGTCATCTACCACCAGAGTCCTTAAAGGGACCACTTCTGCAGGAGCCGGAGCCTTTAGAGGAAATGTCCCATACTGCTCTGTCCAGAACATTCTAGATTTTAAGGGGAGCAACAGCCACTGTCTCAGTTACTCTTCTCTTGCAGGGACAAATACCCGACACTCAAAATTAAAGAAGAAAACGCTTATTTAGCTCATAGTTTGTGGAGGTTTCAGTCATACTCAGCTGACTCCACAGCAGACTGGCACATGGCAGAGGGCAGCAATTGATGGTGGTGTGAAAATAGCAAAACAGCAGGAGCAAAAGGATAGGAGCAGCACGAGCAACAGCTACGGAGAACAAGTCTATTTCCCTTATGTTGCATTCAGGCTCTCTGCGCCAGGCTGGGTGCAGTACTCACACCCACAATCTCAGTAGCACTCACCCATAACCCCAATGGATCATGAGTTAATTACAAAATCTAGCAGTCTGCCCCATGACTGCATCATGAGGCTTTTGGCGACAACTAGACAAAAAACATAAGAGCCACTTAAGAGGAAATCACTAGCATCCTTGCTTGCTTTCCAGCTGGAACTCAGGGAGAAACTGATGAGGAGGAGGCTTTTATTCATGTGGCTTTTAAATTGTAATTGCTAAAATGTCTTAGACAAAGTGTGGTAGACAAAGGAGTTCAAAGCCCATTTAGGGTGGGACTCCTACAAAATGTTTTGGATACACATGGACTGATATCTTATGATACCAAACATCTAACACAAATGTGCCTGTCTCCTTCTCATACATGAATCAAGGCACCGCTGTGTGTGTGTGTGTGTGTGTGTGTGTGTGTGTGTGTGTACATTTGTGTTTTCCTCATGTATACCTTTGGCCAGCATTTTCTTTACTTCATAACACCAGTAGGAAGGTACCATATCTGACAGGAAAATTTAGTGTGTACAGACTGTGCTACCCAAACAACACCATTTTGCAACCTACAAATAATGCTAGTACCTGTGGGTGGTAAAAATGTTTCAGTTTCTCGACTGTGATTAGCTTGTAGGTTCTTGATGGTGAATCTTTATACCAGATCAGCTAAATTAGAATTCTTTTTTTAAAATTAATGTATTTTTAAATATATTTGGTTGTTGCAGGGTCTCACTACACAGCTTGGACTTGTGGTGATTCTCCTGCTTTCAGCCTCTCCAGTGGTGGGATTATAGGCATATGTCACCATGCCCAGACTTTGGCCCACTCAGCATGCCCTGGGGCAGGGCTGGCAGGGCACGTATGCTGGGGATCAAACCATGATCCCTGCACTTGCCTAAGCTTGTCCAAGCAGGCACTTTAGTCTTCTGAGTTATCCTGCTGACCCACTAAATTAGAAATCTAATGCTGTACATCAGTACATGTTTTTAAAAACATTATGCTTTATTCCAAGTACAAATTTAAGAAGTGCTCTAGTCCAGAAAAGTTGCAGGCGAACTCCAAGTTCTATGTAAATCTTATTTCAGTCTATCCTTAGCTCTTCCTTTTTTCCTTTAGCTAATCAGGAAAATGGAAACAAGAGTAACAGACTAAAAGTGTGGAGATTCCAGAGATAAAAAGCTGTACTGACAGGGTAGAGATTTATAAAGACAAGTAATGAAGTTAAAAGTTAGCAGAGTAAATTAATTCTACAAGTACAGGCAATGCAGATATGAATAAATGAGAGTACAAATGAAACACTCAAAAAATTCAGTTTACTTCAAAAGAAGTTTTCTACTATAGTGCTGGCTAGGAGCAGGACTGAAGATCCCAGATCCACTACAGCTCATGGAGAATTCAAATGCAGAGATGAGGAAAGGGGTTTGTTCTGTGTGGCCACACTGGGAAGAAACAGAATAGAAAGATCAGAATTCTAAGACCTACCTTCAGGGTACCACAAAGAGGTGTAGGATTATGTAGCAGGCAGGGAGGAATGCATAGCCAAGCAGTTTTACTCAAACTGTGGTCTGGCTGACCATTGGTCCAGTTCTTCAGAACCTGTCACCACCTAGCACAGATCCTTCAGTGCTAATGGAAATGAAAATTGAAGCAATCAGTATTAATTTCCAGAAAAATCTTTAAGTGGACATTAAAAGAAAATGAGGGGGATAAGGATCAAGTTGGTCTCCTAACAAAGGAAAGTAAGAGAAAACAATAAAGAGAGGTCAGCATAAAGAACTTACTGATCTAACTGAGCTCACCCAACCTTGTTAACTATGAAAAGACACCAGTTTTATCTGTGTTGGGCTGAGGTCATGTTGGTTATTATCTCAGTCCTGGTTTCTTACTTTTGGATGAATATGGCTGGGGATAACTTAATTCCCATGAGATAACCGGTCCTGCGTGGTGAGACCAGGGAATGATTTCCAGTCTTGATTCTTATCATGGGATAACTGTTGTAATTGCGTATTTGTGTATACGTGTGTGTGTGTATACACGTGTGTGTGTGTGTGTGTGTGTGTGTGTGTGTGTGGTGTGGGAATGTCAGCTCCTACTTCAGATGATTGTTTCAACTTGGGGGCCAACATTGGTTTCTGTCATAGGGTGCTCTGTTTGCCAGCTGGATATTCCTAAAATACGAGTTAGGGAAGAAAAAAAAAATGCCATAGAGAAAAAATAGGCACAGTATAGTCACTAAAAAAAAAAATGAGTCTTCTTTTCAATACTCAATTATTTGGCAGTCTCAGGATGTGGCACAGGCTGGCCTTGAACTTAGGACATTCTTCCTAAAGGAGCCCGTGTGGTTTGCGCCAATAGCATTTTCTGGTTACCACAAAACAAACTTGATCAAAGGTTTGTAAAGAAAAGCATGCTCTCTGAGCAAGGAATACCCTTTCTGCTTGCTTACTGGGACACCGGAAGCACCGAACCATCTGAGCAGCAGACTTTCTCAACATAAACTTATATACAGTATGACTGATGGAAGGAAATCTTTGGAAAATGGAATGCAGAGGAAACCAAGTGGAAGGATCTCTTCCTTTGTAGGTGTAGTATTCAAGTCTTCAGGTAAATGAAGCTTTTAAGAGGTCTGAATCTAAAGATCTGCATCAGATAAGAAGCTCTCTTCCCTAAGAAGGATGTATTTATAAGACCAATGCATTTAAAGCAGCTTGGAGTAAAAATGTGATTTTCATGTTCTGCGAGCTCTTGCAGCTTCTCAGTTGGAGCTCTTGCAGCTTCTCAGTTGGACTTTGGCGACCCGTCCACCCTGCGCCATTGGAGAGCCAGCGCCACCAGCATCGTGATAAGAAATACAGTCACGTCTTTGTAGATGTTAAGCCCTTTCTAGGATATGCCAGCACGTGTCCTTTACCATCCCTTTCTCTACTAAAATCAACTTCCTGCAGAAACTGACAGCCCTGTGTCTCCTACCTAGTAAGATTCTGGCCCTTCTTTCCATCATCCACCACAAGTCTGGGATTCCAAGGAGGACCGCTCTCCCCAGCAGCTATCCCACCAGGATGCACTGCATTTTGAGAAGCCTTGCAGTTCTTGCTTCACCAAGCAACTTAAAGTTAAGCAGGGGAGGGAAAGTGGGGGATCCTTATTCCGAGGCCCCGTGAAGGTCTCCCACAGAAGAAAACTGTATTCAGCTGTTCCCAGACTTGTGCTGGATGCTGAGGGCCAGGCACATCTGCAGGAGGCTGCGAGCCCCAGAGCAGCCAAGGACAAAGGGTCGCCCCGCTCCCTCCCTCCCATCCGTGGTAGCAACTTTCCCTCCGCGCCAGCCTTGCCAGGGCAAACGCGGCGCCCCTAGAACCGGGTCCGGCTCTCCCCGTCCCGAGACTGAACTTGCGCGCCGGGCCGCCCCTCTACCGGAGGGGAGGAGAGAGAAAGGGAAGGGGCAGGGAGGTGGGGCTGCCGGGGAAGCGAGGGGGCGCGCTTCCGAGCGCGAGTGGCGAGGAGGCGGCCGCCCGGCCCGGCACGCTCCCTCCCTCGTCGCTTTCTCTCACATAAGCGCAGCAGAGGGCGCGTCGGTCATGCCCTGCCCTGCGCCCGCCGCCGCCGCTCGCCCGGCGCGCGCTGGAGGCTCCCGCGCCCGAGCTCCCGGCCCCGCCGCCGCCGCGCCCGCCGCCTCCTCCGCCCCCCGCGCCGCCGCCCGGCTCCGTGTTCGCGGGGAGGGAGGGCCGAGGGGGCCGCGGGCTCTGGCGGCGCCCGAGGAGTCCGGCGCTGCGGGGTTTCAGGGCTGCCCGCAGCCCGCGCCGCTCTTCCCCCAGAGCCCGAACAAAACCGCCTCGGCTCCCGGCTCGCGCGGAGGGCGCTTGGGCGTCCGGCTTCCCGGGGGCCTCCGCCTGCCTGACGCCCAGCGCCCGCCGGCCCCGCCGGGGACGACTCCCGCCCGCGAGCGCACGGCCCGGCCGAGGGGCGCGCAGGGCACCGCAGCGTCCCGGGGCGCCTGCGCCCCCGCCCCGCCGCCGGCCGCCCGCCCGCGCCCCCGGCCGCTCCACCATGCACTTGCTGGGCGGCTTCTCCCTGGCGTGTTCGCTGCTCGCCGCCGCGCTGCTCCCGGGACCGCGAGAGGCGCCCGCCGCCGCCGCCTTCGAGTCCGGAGTCGGCTTCGCGGACGCGGAGGACCTGGAGCCCGCCGGGGGCGAGGCCAGGGTAGGTGCGGGCGGCCGGGGCGCGGGGCGGCGGGGGCGCGGGCGGGGTGCGCCGGGGGCGAGCCGGTGCCGCGCGGCCCTCGTGCGTCCGCGGGCGAGGTCTTTTGAAATAGAAAGTCGCGGCTGGATCAGAAAGCAGGACCAAAGGGCCCGGCGTGAGCGCCGGCGCCCGCGCCTCCCAGGAGTGGTCTGCCGGGTTAGCTGGGAGCGGGACAGCGTTTCCCTGGGGTCAGACATGCCCCTTCGTCCCCCAGCTGAACCCTGGGACTTCAACGCTATGGCCAGTCAACCGAGACTTCTTTTCTTAGAGCGTTCAGTGTATGTAGAGGAACCGGCGCTGTGCGCAATTATGAAAAAGTGTAAGGGAATTTAGTGACTGGGCTCCAGGGCTTAACACTTCAGAGTTCACTAGAAGTCGGCCAAACCTGAGCTGCAACCTGAGATTGGAGTCCTTTAAGTCATAATCAGAAAAGAATTTTTTCTCCCTTATATAAACATAGCTTTTAGAAAAGCTGATCATTATATGATAACCATTAAGGTGTCGTTTTGATTTTGTTGTAAAATAAGAAATGTTTAATCCTTTGCCTAGAACTTTTGTTGATCACTTTGAGGATAGTACGGTTTGGGGAAAGGAATTATCAATGATGTTTTTGTCTGCTTCTTGTTGGGAACTGAGTCTGCGTTCACCCCAAAAGTTCATACCTTATGGATCAGTATAGTGTGCTTACCAGGGTTCTTGAACTTCTCAGAAAGTTTTATATTTCACTTCACTTCAAACAGCTTCAAACGTTGCAGCTCCCCAGCTTCCCTGGCTGAAAGTCGACTGCTGGTTACTTTCAGCTCAGAAGTTGCTCTAACTTCCAATTGACTTTGATGAACACGTACAGGACAGAGTCTGGAGAAATCAAGTTGCCTTTTGAGATACAGTTTAAGCATTAAGTAGGCTAATTTAAGAATTAAACCACCTTCTTATTTAAATTTTGTGAAAAATTTGAAGAAGTCAATTCATAATTCAATGTATAGGTCAATTAAAATAGCTGAGTTAAAACATACATTCAGTTGTTGAAGTCACTGTGATTTGTGAAGCAATTTTCTACACGAACACTGTAATAATTAATGATGAGGATGTTCTTCTGTACTTAAATGCCACAGATATGTACCATTAGTAATGGTAATGGTACATTACCACTAATACTTCCTATAATGAAGCCCTTTCAGTTTGTGTTCCCTGTTGACTTGCTGTTATTTCAAACTAGTGTGACTAAGCTAACACTATGGCCTGTGATAATTTGGTTTGATTTAACAATAAGAAAATGGAAATTTCATTCTAAAACGTGGGCTAACTGGGACTGTAAATATCTTGATCCTTAGATATTTTAGCTTCGAAATTCCCTAGTTTTTAGTTTTTAAATTTTTTTTTGTAAACCAAGGTCAACTAACTCTGTGGGGTTGGGTCTACAAATATACATTTAATTGAATATTGTAAGTCATTCACTTACACAGTGAAAGTAATAAATGCAGTGATGGATGGTAGGTATTATTGGTTTTATCATTTTCATTACATAACCATTGAGTTTGCAAAGTAGTCTATTGGATAGGGGTCATCTAAAAGGTATATGCTCCTTTTCAAGATGTTTACAACTCAGGTGAAAAGATGAAGACTTAGGATCACAACTGGTATGGCATATCATGGCTCTATTGTTAGGAAATTAATACAAGAGTGTTGCCTGTGATCTGAAGTTTGAGTGAGATGTACTAGTGTGATCTCATAGATCTGGGAAGAAGAGCTTTGATTGTAAGATGTGAATCCAGCGGATGAATTCATCAAAACTGTTTACTTAGTTGTTTAGAAAGAATAAGAAGCTGTGAAAGCAAGTAGAACAGTTTGACTGAAGCCAAGGGGTTAGATAGGGTAGCAATGATGACTCTTACATAAGGTCATTAGTTGAAAAGAGATGTTAAGGTCATCCTGATTATAGCATGAGCCAATTTAAAGAGTTTGAACTTCATGCTATGGCCACAGAGAATATTCATGTTCTGATCGGTGGAATGATGGAGAAAGTAAGGAGACTATTGAAATAATTTGTGAGTGATTAGAAATCAGTAAGAAGAACTTACTGGATAGATAGTTTAGTTGATAAGCAACAGAAATGATTTATGTGGTAAGTGATGAATAGTTCTAGCAGGGTGGTGACGGGGGAGTAGACAAGGAACTGTTACAGAGAAACAGCCCATAGATGATGGATTAATGGGGGAGTTAAGGAAGCAGGAGAAATCAACCCTGGCCTCTTTGTTTTAATAATAAGAAAATGTTAGTTCAATTTGGGGATTAGAAGTAACTGGTGTTCTTGGATAGATTGTGGATGATGTGGTACCATCCCATATGTCATTCTGAAATTTTACTCGACACAAGACATTGTGGGAGAAGCAAAATAAGTTCTGCAGTTTACAGTAGGTTGAAGGGAAATAACTGTCTATGGTCAACAGAACTTAGATTATGCAATACAGTTATAATATGTGAGCATTTGATAGGTGTTACTACAATCCCTATGGGAAAATTAAAAGTATGTGGTCCTGTAATGCTGCTATCACAGTTAAAATGTAAGCTTTCTTCAAACAAAATAGGTCCTAAGTGTGGCTATAAATTTTAGGCATTTAGTTTGAGGCTTGTCTTGTCTTTGGGTTGTAAGATCCATGATAGGAACTCCTCCTGCACCAGTCTTTAAAAAGGACTTCAAAATGGCAAGAATGAGAAATATTTGTGGAAGAAGAAACTTTTAAACATTCTTTACCCTGATTCCTTTATGCTAGAGGCTCAAGTTTGACTTCCTACCAGACTTTTTCTGAAGAAAGCAAAAGATTGTACAACTAAGAATTGTGTCCTGTCCTTTGTCCAAAAATCTAACTCTTTCTTGGAAAAGCTCCAGCAATTATGCTTACACTTTTCCTCAAAACAGTCTTTTGGTCAACTTCTTATAAAGTTTCTGACATTACTCTGAGTGACTTTGGCCAATATGAACTTGTGCATAAAGAATTCAAGTAATCTTCCAATTTGGTTTCTAAATTTTGTGGTTTTTTTTGTAAACTGTGAATTATTGCTTCATAGCTTTTCTGTGTAATAGACAGAATCAACATTACTTGGGGAAGAAGTTCATTACTGCTCTCAGTTACACCTTTTTAAGCATATGTGATTCGTAATGAGGAGTTGCATTGAATTTAAAACAAAGTAAGAGCCTGGCCTCCCACATCCAATTAGTCTCAATTCACCAAGACATGTGTCAGAGTTAAAGTATCAAGCACCAACCTCACTGGCAATACAGTGCTCAAGGAATAGATGTGTGTGCAAGGAATAATCAGCCCTGTTCATTGCAGTCTAGAATTACTAGCAATTCTCTACCTGACACAGCTTGGAAATAAGACTTTCTCATATGAGAAAAAGCATATAACTTTTTAAAAAAATTAGTGCTTATCTGACACTGAGGGAATTAGTTCATAACACTTCCTTTAAAATAAAGCAGAAAGCAGACAGCTATAAATCATGTTTCCATACTTTGTTCTATTTGTAGTTACTTTTAAAATATCTTGTAACTTGCTGTCATAGTAGGTTACTTACAGAAAATGTTTATATTACTTTCTTTTGCTCAAAACTTTCACTGGTTTATAATTAGTTTCCACATTAAAATTAAACTCTTCTGCCTTATCCTTGGCCTTGATAATCCAGCTCCAGAGATGTGATCCTGATTTCAAATTCCTGTTTACCAACAACACCTGTATCCCATCCATGTCACTTTCTTAATTGTTCTCCCCACTGCCATTCTTCCATTATTTAAGGACGCTTAGGTAACTTATCCTTTCCCTTTCCATGTATCCTCTTCCAGCTTCACTTTCTTAACTTCCATAAATTATCAGTTCAAGCACATTTTGTCTTGGTTCTTTCTGTCTTTGTTCTTTGGATCTTTTTGAAGAATTTAGCTGAAAACAACCCAAATCTAGATAGACAGAAAGACCTTCTTCCCCATTTAAAGAGGAAATAGAAGTGCTTAGATTTTTACCCACTTCGGTCCATCTTTTGCTTTGTGCACTGTGTGCATCCTACTTTCACCACCTGGGGCTGTTGGTCTTATTTACTAGATCTATCAACACAGCTTGACAGTTCCTCACGTACCCTTTCTTCACACACTCATCAGTCTCTCCAAGCATTAGTCTCTGAGTTCTTCACAGGAAGGCTTCTTAAATTCTCCTAATCCTCTCTTTATCTCCACTAACAGTGCTATTTTCTGTTGGTTATGTTCTGTGTTCTCTTATTTTATCATTCTTGCAATGAGATATTTCTTTGCTGGTGTATCTGGTTGCTTATTGGAAATCCCATTTCTGCATCTCAGAGGCACTCTAAGTGAATATATCCAAGTCCCAAATCATAGTTTCTGGCTTCTGAAGCTCTTATTCTGTTCACTGTCTCATGAGAAAAGCATCATGAACTCAGGTACGAACTCCAGAAATGTGGCACCATTTTTAATTCTTTTTAAAGAGTAAACTTCAAGTGGATGTCATGATTTGGTCTTGTCAGTTTTCCACACATCTCCAGGGTCCTACACTCCTTATCTCTGAACTCAGGATACTTTTCTAAAATAAGCATCCTCAGCTATATCTATATTACTGCTCATTCTCTTAGCTGAGTGCCCTCACCCTAGTCTGCCCACTTCTTGCCCATTTTCCATCATTCTCACAAGGAGATATTTCTAAAGTGTGGTGTGATATTCTCCCATGCTCTTGTTAAAGAAAAATGGACTATTCCCCAGGAAAATTCTTAGGTCAGTAATTGCAATGTTTCATTTATAATTTTGCACATCAAGCTTCAGGAAGCTGAAGATAGAATTTGGTAATCTTCTTTTCTAATGTAGAGTTTCTCTTTTTTAATACACACGAGTGTAACATAAAGAACAATTCCTATACATATTGGAGTGCACTAATGCTTCTATATGTCTGCAAACATAATGTACTTCAGAGAGAATAATGTCTAATAGTTATATAAATATTCATAAAACTTCATAGTTTGACTCTCAGGAATGTAGTTTTCAAATATTCATCAGATTATACAAATACATTATCAGCGTATTCATTTCCTTAGGCATCATAGACAAATTTGAGGTGTTAATATATAATCAGTCCCTTTTAGCTTAAACCTCAGCTAATGTAATTCATTCCATCCAACTGGACCCTGAAAGGCAAAAAAGTTAAGAACTTTTCTATATTCACTTGAATATAGAAAATTTTAAAGTTGAGATTAAAGAGTATGTACATAAACTGTATACTCTTAGTTATATCTTCAAGTAATATTAATTCATAGCTCAATGGTTTTTAATTTCTTACACTGTGTAACTGGGGTAATTTTTAAAATACTACATGTATGATAAATTGCCATGAGGAATATGTAATTTTTCAGCAGTATATGATAGTTTTGAATTTACAAATTTTTGGAGAAGCTATAAATTGTCATTTCCTAATAGTACATACTTTTCTCATTTTGCTTAATGTTCTTTAACTTTGTATTGCTTTGACCAATGAAAAGGTGATCTTTGCTTATAGTCAATCTACCTTAGAAGAATTCAGCATAATAAAGTATCTTCTATGTGTATATATCAACTATTGGATGAAAAAAATGCGTTCACCTTAAAATAATACATTAGGAGAGATTAAGAACATGTAAATTATGGACATTAATCCAGATTAGAGCCTAACAGTTTGCCCTGCTTCAGTAAACTTTAACCTAATGGCAAGAACCACTGAGCAGACACGCTGTAGTTTCAGGAGTTACCAAGTCCAGTGATGCCCAAGCAGGGAGCCATTGGTGTAAAGAGTGTCCACCCTCAGCCTGAGGCCTGGGAGGTGGGGAGGCAGCCTTGCTACTGGTGCTTTTGTTTATGTTGCTCCAGATAAAAGATTGGATTATCATCAATGAATATTTAGTAAGGATGCCTACAGAGGTTGCTTGTATTTGAGAGTGAATGAGGTATTTTAATTTCTGAAATACTAAGTTTTCAGGGTGAGCCATGATTTGAAACTATAACAAAAGTACCATGATTTGATAAACCTTAATGCTAAGCACTGACAAGAGGATATCTATGCTGCCTTTGATATCAAAATCAATAAACTCAACCCTCAACGTAGAACTCTATGTTGGAAATCTAATCCAAAAAGCTGGTCAGAAGAATTAACTAGGGAGTTCTCACTTCAGCTGCATATATACTAAAAGAATTCCCTGGGGAGAGTGTCACAATACCTTCAAAATATCATGAGAAAAGCACAGAAATAATGAATTGAAATCTCCAGACATAGTCTTGTGAATATGATATTTTAGTAAATAGCTTATGTAATTATTAAATGCAAGTATGTTGAAAAAATCTATTTATTTCTCTTCCATGGTTCTATGTCTATACATGGAAAATTCATAGTTGTTAACTATTAAGATTTTTCATACGCAGATGAAACTGCAGGCAAATTGAATGGTAAATGTCTAGTTTTGTGGAATTGGGGTAGTAAAATCTATAAAGTATTACACAAGTGGTTTATGGTACAGTCATGTTGAAGAGGCATGAGTCAAACTGTAGTCATACATCAATGTTTCCCAAAATTGAAAAACAAGATAAATCACTTATATATCTTGTGAATTTGGAGATTCTGACTGAGGTGTGGTGGAGCGTGAGGTCCTCCTTTCCAGCAATCCTGAAGGTGATACAAGTGCTACCAGGTCAAGGATGATAAAGGCTAAACTAGCTGGTTGAAATGGGACTGTGAGTGACCCTGCCATCTCTCCAAGGATGATGAACCAGTCAACCACCTTACAGATTAAAAGGAAGTCGAATGTGTATACTGCTCGTTCTTTATACACAGCCCAAAAAGTACTGTATCTACCTGCTATACTGTGTTGTCATTCCCTCTTAGCTAAGTTTTCAGTTGAAGCACTGTTCTCAAGATAGAAAGGTGATGGATTAATTGCTAAAATTTTTACTTTTTATTACATTTGTGGTTAATTCAGTGATAGAAGGAATGTGTCCACCTTTCTCAGGTCCTGAGTCTCTGTCTCCATCTCTGTCTCTATCTCTGTCTCTGTCTCTCTCTCTCTCTCTCTCTGTCTCTTTCTCTCTCTCTCTCTCTCTCTGGTCCTCTACATATGTTTGTCAAGTGCATCTTTACTAAATCCACTATTTGCTGGTACCTGTTGCTGTCTGGCTTCCATTGTAAAGCAAGAGTTATCCTTGATTTGTAGCATTCTTGATTGAAAAAGCTGAAATGCATTGAAGGTTGCTTCAAGAAAAGCTTCCATCAACAGTGGAGCATGGACGCTTTTTTCTAATTTCCATGTGATACAATCTTCACAGCTATTGCTGAAACTGTTCCCCTGTTGAGGTCAGCAGCAGAGCACTGATCCACCCTTCCTATGTAATTTTTATTCATCTGATATTGTTGAAACAGAAATTGGTTACTATAGCAACACTAGAGTTATTGTGCATTGCATGTCCTGTATAATCAGGTTAAATAGGAAACTTAAATTGATGTTTATATTTCAAGCTAATTTACATTTAAGGACCTTCATTTCACAGAAATGATTTACAGAGATATTCTTTGAATATAATTTCCCCATTTTTTTAGCTTTAGATGATTTATATAAGTGAAAAAAATGCTAAAAGCTCATTGCAACTTTCACTTCATTGGACCAAAATTATGCAAATATAAGACGTTACAGGTTTTATAGGAAAATGCTTACCACATGTGGTCATATCCCACAATCATTAACATTAATTCACTAAAGTTTAGCATAATGAACTGGCATTTGTTTCTTATAAGTCTGATGAATTCTGTTCAGAATATAAATGATGAGATGCCACAGATGTATATATATTAAAAGATGTTTAAATAACCTAAGTCAAAGAAGTTGAAGTTTGAACACACTGAACACATTTTTTTTTTTTCTGGTGCTAGGGATAGAACTAAGGACTGTGAGCCTGCCTGTCAGGCAAGTACTTGAGGTGCTGAGCTATCTCCCCAGCCCAACAAAATCACTTCTGTAAAAAATAATTTACCTGTGATGGAGACAAGCCCTAGAAAATAAATAATGATAAATAGTATTTTAGCGACAGGGAGATGCATACATGTCTGACAAAGTCTTTCCTCATTTTCACATTTTAATTTCATTGGGTTTGCTGCAAATAGACATTTTCCTACCAGTGAAGAATATTCATGAAATTCAGAAGCTTTAAAATGAAGGAAAGTAATGAAAATACTACTTAAAATAATTGATTTCCTTTAAGCTACATTTACTCTTTCTCACCATGACTTTAATAAACACATTTTTTTATTTCAGTGCAAAATTTTACTTTGGATATTAAAAGGAATAGAGTGAAACTCCACTTTCAATCTATAAATTCACTTCATGAATAAATCCTGTATTTTGAAAGTCTTATTTAAGAAAAATTATCTAACCTGCAAAATGGCAGAGAACATTGTTATTAATCAAGTATTTATTTAAATCATTAAGTATACAAATTTATGTGTGCATTGTCTACCTTGTGGATGGCTTGAGAGTTACATGGAGACTTATATTTCTGTTACCACCACAAATACATCAATTATTACTGTGCATATCCCAAATATATGGCAATGCTTAGAGTCCTCTATGATATGATAATGGAGAAACATACTTTCTAATTATACTTCCAGATAAAGAATGATCCGAGACTGCCTTAATCTCTGAAACTTCTAAGTGAAAACACAAATTCAAATCACTGTAAAGTTAGATTAATAGGGTCTTAATGCCATGCATAAGAGTAAAGAACACAGAACTGACATTTGCAATACAATGATGAGTATAAGATTTAGAAATTATATGTATAGTTTGCATCTTTCATAAATGTCTGCAAAAACACTATCACAGAATCTCTTACTGGGGATAGATGTTCCATTTTCTATAGCTTCTTTTGAAAATGAAATTAAATGAAACACATGCACACACACACACTCACACACATACACACCACCACAGGAAAACAAAAAAAAATTTAACACATTAATAAAAATACGTAAATTTAGTTATTGTAAAATTATCAGCCACATTTAGAGAATTGAAAAAAAGTGATTCCTGCAGAAAGACTATTGAGTGACAAAGTGAAAATTTTGATTAGCAAAATGGATTAAAATGGATAATGAGTCTCAGTGGACATTTGTGGTATTAATGGTCTAATTTTGTCAATTTAAGGGAAGGTAATAGGGAGACATGAGTATGAATAAAATACATTTTAGACATTGAACCCACCTCAAAAATGTGTGCAACTAGTAGGGGGGTTGGGAGATAGGTGTTGAGGAGACATAGTTAAAGTACACTTGACATTAGAAGCCTGCCAAAATGAAAGGTATTGATTAGTATGACCAATATGTACTAATATAATCTGGGAAGAGGTTTAATTAGTAAAACTTCTTCTCAGTGATACTATAGAGAATCAAGTTACTGGCAAAGACCATGCAACAGATCATTAAAAACATCATATATCATGACCAAGCAAATTTATCCCAGGGACACAGGGATGGTTCACCACAAGCAGACCAATACATGTTATATGTCACATAGAAGAAATAAGAACAATAATCATATAATTTGTCTCTACTCATACAGCAAAAGACTTTGACAAAATCTACCATCTATTCATTAAAAAACCCTGCAAGAACGAGATATGGAAAGAACTTATCTCAGTCAGATGAAAGCCATTTAGGGCAAATGATTCAACCCTATCAACTGAGGAAAAGTCTGCTCTAACTTTAGGAACAAGACATAATGATAATGTCCATTATCAGCACTCTTGTTCAGTATACTTCTCAAAACATTAGCTCCAGCAATCTGGAACAGAAAGAAATAAAAGGAATATATATATATATATATATATATATATATATATATATATATATATACACACACATACATATATTAAAGGAAGAAATAAAACATCAGGATGTGCAGATATCAAGCTGCTCTATACAGAAGAACTAAAAAATGCCACCAAAAGACTCAGAATTAATAACACATTTGAGTTACATAGTAGGACACAATAACAAATACCCATGGAGCAAAAATGCTGCTGTGTACCAAAATAAACTCAACTACAGAGACAGCACTATTCACAATAGCCCTGAGAAAATTAATTGATAAGAGTTAGTATAACCAAGGGAGTGAAAGATCTCTACAACAAAAGCTAAAGTTTTTATCTGAAAAACAAATTTCAAACATCAGAAAATGAAAATATATCCTCTGATCCTGGTTAAGCAGAACAACTACTGTGAAAATTGCTATACTTCCTTAATGGACACCAACAGCATTCTTCATGGAATTAGAGACAGAATTCTGAAGTTCTTGGGGAACCAAAAGAGACCCATAATAACAAAAGAAATATTGAGCAACAAAGCAAGAGGCATTATAATCCCAGACTTGAAGTTATACTATAAAGCTACAATGATAAAAACAGCATGGTATTGGTAGAATAGATCACATAAAGACATGTGGACCAATGAAATGGAATGGAGAATGTGGAAACAACTCCAGGCACATTCAGCTTTCTGATTTTTGACAAAAGGGTTAAAAACATACACTGGAGGAAAGACACCCTCTTTTCTAAATGCTAGAAAAACTGGCTATCGGCATGCACAAGATAAATATAGAGCCATATCACTCACCATGTACTAAATTAAAATCAAACTACGTCAAAGATCCAAATGGTGAAACAGAAACACTTAACTCATTGGAAGACAACTAAAATTCCTGAGGATATCAACAAGTATTTTCTGTACACACATTCAACTGCACAAGAAATAATAGCAAAAATCAACAGATGTTACCATAGCAAATTAAAAGGTTTCTACAGAGCAAAAGAATCAATTAACAAAGTGAAAAGGCAACCTACAAAAAGCGGAAGTATTTCCCAGCTATTCTTTAAAGAGTGCACTGATATCTACAATACATTTTTAAATATTTAAAAATTACATCTCAAAAATAAAGGGTCCAATAAAAAAAGAACAAAAGAAAAAGACACTCCTGAGAATTGGCCAACAAGTAAATTAATATCTTCATTCTCTATGGCCATTGAGAAATTGAAATTAAGACAACTTCAAGATTCTACCTTACTCCAGAAAGAATTACTGTCTCTAGAAATCAAATAATAGCAAATGTTGGTTAGACTGGAAGATAAAAAGAAATCTTAAAAATAGTTAATGTAATTCTAATCTAGTATGACTACTATAAAAACAGTATGGTGATTACTCAAAAACTAAAAATAGAAATTCTTTTTTTTGTATTTTAGGGAAGAGTCTACAAGGTGTTTGGGGTCTCACAACTAGATCAGACTCCTAGTGATCTGCTTGTTTACAGCCTCCCAAGAGTTGGGATTATATATGTGTGCCACCATGCCTAGTCTCAATTGCCATCTCAGCTTGCCCGATGGTGGGGCCAGCATGGCAGGCCTGAGGATTGAACTCCTGACCTCTGTGCCTGTTTGCAGGTGCTTTAATCCACTGAGCTATTTGGCCAGCTCTTGGAATTTCCATTTGATCCAGGTGTTCCCTTGTAAGTAATATCTTCCCCAAAGAGCTAAAAATCATATTGCAGCAATTCACGCATACTCATGATTACAGTAGCATGACTCTCAGTAGATAAACCTTGAGAGCTATCTGTATGTTCATCAACAGATGAATGGATAAACAAAATGTGAGACCTACAATGGAGCACTTCTATGCCATAAAGGATAAACTTGAGTCATTTGAAGGAGGAGGAATGAGACTTGAGAGCCAGTCAGGAGTGGTGGTGGACACCTGCAGTCCCAGCCCTGAGAAGACTGAGGAAGCAGGACTGCAAGTTTCCAGATCTGGGCAGTGCAAGAAGAACCTGTCTAACAAACAAAAAACAAAGAAAGGATAAAAAAACAACTGAGAAAGTGACTGTGTGACAGAGTGCTTCTGAGTGTGGTCCTCAGTAGAACACAGAACAGTTTTTTTAAATGACTTGTAAACAACATTTTCATTAATATCAGTCTCCTTGATACTTATTTTTAGCAAACACTTTAAAGTAAGAAAAAAAGAACAAAAGAACAAGCAGGGCTGAAAAGATAGCTCAGCATTCCTAGTATCGCATGCCATGCCAGCCCGGAACCTTGGGAGCCCTGTGCTGGCCACCAAAACTGGGCATGGTGGTGCACACATGTAATCCCAGTGCTGGGGAGGCTGAGACAGGAGGATTGCTAGGAGTCCAAGCTGCCTAGTGAGACCCTGTGCCCCCCCCAAAAAAAAATCTGTAAAAAAAGAAGTGCTAGGAAATGTGTTTGTTTCTTAGGCTTTCCTCTGGGAAGAAAATATCACACCTGGAGCCTGTGTTCTTATGTCTTCTTTCTCCAGTATCAGAAAGAACTTGGAATAAGTTCAATATATGTACAAGTTCATACACATTGGAAAAAGGAAAACAAAATGTCATAACAAAAAGGAGAATAACAATAGTTAATGCATTGAATATTCTTATCTTTAAAATTGTTGATCAGTACATGGGATATGGGCTTATAAAATTCTCCAAAGGTTTATTAGCCCAAACCTTTCTTTTGAATGAACTAAAAGAAACTAGTATAACTATATTATTGTTTCCTTGGCTCTTCCTTCTTTCCTTCCTTGCTCATTTCCCCATCCTAGTTTTTTTTTTTTGAACAATTCCTTTCCATTTCTCAGTATCTGTGGTGCACTTTGGACCTTACTTGCTCTTCCGCTTACTCCATCAGGGAGCCAGTGTGACCCACACGTGAGTTTGTTTTAGTTCACTCATGAGTATGATCGTTAGTTGTGTCTACTGATAAATGTTTCAAATTTATTTTTCTTTATGGCTGAGTAGAATAGAGTTCATGAATTTCTGATTAATGTGTTCATTTCGTAGCTCTATTAGTCAGATTTGCTTCCAAACAGATGTGGAAATCATTGTATTGACATAATTTTAATTAATTGGTCTGTAAGTATCTATACTGAATTGTTTTGGTGAAAACACATGATGTATCTATATGGCCTACACAGTGAAATGTACTTCCTCACAGCTCTGGAGGCGCGAAGGCCCAGATCAGCGGTTCTGGAGGTCCCCTTTCCAGGGAGAGCTCTCCTCCTGGCCTGCAGGTAGCCACCTTTTCTTGGTGTCTGCATCTGGCCTTTCCTCTGTGATGGGGGAAGGCACAGGTGCTGCAGCTTCTTCCACTGAGCATGTTGTCCTGAGGGATTTGGCCTGTGCTTTTGTGGCCTCATTTCAGTTCAACTCCTACTCTCAGCTTTCTCTGTCTAAACATAGGCCCTGGTGCTGATGGCCTTAATATGCATTTTCAGGTGATGCGGTGCAGTCTGCAGTGGCCTCTGCCATCCCCAAAGCCAGCTTTTTCTCTCACTGACTTTCCCAGCTTGCCATTCCTCAGTCCATTGTTCTCGCTTTCTCCATGGCTACCAGGGTTCCTGACAGCCAGATGCTTAGCTCCGCCTCGACCCAGGGTCTATTCTTGCCATTTTGTTTCTTACAAGTTGTCAGGTAGCTATGGTGTAATTTGTCATTTACCAACGACTCTCCTTCTCAGCCCCTCTGTGCAGAAGCAGTTGTAACTGTTCATCTTTTCCCAATTTTTATCTGATTTCTGTTTCTATGCCTGTAGTTCTCATTGCAACTTCTACCTGCTTTCAGTTTTTGTTACTTTCCAGGACTATGTGTGAGTGTGTGTGTGTATGTGTGTTTTACTGGGGATTGAATTTAGCACTTTCATACTGAAGTACATCCCTAAACCTTTTTGTTTTGTTTTTAATTTTGAGACAGGATGTATTTATATTACTCAAGTTGCCTCAAGCTTGAAACCCTCATGCTTCAGCCTCCAGGAGAGCTGAACTTGCAAGCATGTGACACTGTGGTAGTTGTCTTAGATTCACATAACTATTTATCATATAACTATTGCATAACTATCCTTTGGTTCTCTACTACTATTCTTCTTTGTTATCTATGAAAGCCTCTATGAGTTTCATATACAGAAAGTATACTTTGAGTTTTCTGTGGACTTTAATCTGATTACCTGTAGGAAAGCCAGCAGCAATACATGAGATGGAATATTACCATTTGTGAAAAGGCTTTTAATAGAACCTCAAAGAACCCCAGGATCTTTTTTTTTTTTAAATACAGTTTTGGAACCATAAGTAGAAAGCACCAAAGATTATTTTCCTTTAAGCTCCTTTAGTGGCTTTTATCACAATATAGTGTATCCCTTTGTCTTGTCCCATTGCACGCCGTGTTGCTTTAAGTAGGAACAAAGGACAATGTTCTCAGTGATGGTCAGTTCCTTATAATGGAGGACACAGGAGCCCAGAGCGGCCAAGGCCCTTCCTGCGCTACACTGCATGGTTGTCTGCAGAGCTGATGATTGTAGCAAGTTTTCTTACCCCTGTCCACTGTCTTTGGGATAATGTGTTTCACGTTAACTTTGAATTTCTAGATCCAAACTCACATTTTCTTTTCATAAGTCTTGAAATAACAAGTTTTGCACAAATCAGTTATTCTTGAGTTCAACTATATTTTTAAAATATTTTTACACCAAAAACAGTTACAGAAATTCTTTTAGAAGTTAAATTTGAATTCAAGTCATATGTAACATATCCTCCTCAACTTTTATCTCACGATAAGGTCAGAAGGAAATATACCTAAAACATCTGATTAAGTCACTGTACTCCTTAACATATGCCAGTGATGATTCTTTTCTAAGAAAAGTCTTAATTTTTTCAAGGTACCTTTTTCCTAATATTTTAGTCTTCTTTTAGATAAATTTCATTTTGGATGAAGAAACATACTCTGTCCTCCAAAAATGCTAAAAATGCGTATTTTATACATGAGCTTCTTTAGTCTGTTGCCTTGTCTTATTCTTGTTCTAATTAAATTCTTCCTGTGAATATCACTCTAGTGACTAATTTACATACATTTATTCTTCATGTTTTAGAGCGTGCCTCAGAAACTAAGGGTGAATAGCACATTTACATGTATAGTTTTCACAGAAGTAAATCAAAGCAAAGCAATCCAAAACCAAATAAAGTTTTAGGCCAACATGCTGGGGAATAGCATCCGATGAGGTGTGAAAGTGGAGCTGTGATCCCATGGGACGATGTAGAAATCAAAGCTCTAAAACTTCTTTAAATGTTAAAAGGATTGCATTTGAAGAATTGAACATTAACATATGAAAAAAAAGTTGTAAATTTAGAAATATTGCTGATAGATCATTAAAAAGACTCAAATTTCTTTGTGCTTAATTGGACTTATTAAAAATAGCTTAGAAAAGGGCACTGAAGAAGGTGCCCCCCCTTTGCCGTCTCTACTGGGGACCCAGAATAGCTCCAGAAGGCCTAGAAACCAGAGGGAACTCCAGCAACACAGTAGGGTTCCAACTAGGACACACAGGATGGACAATTAGGACTAGGCACCAGTCCATTTTTCTCTGTTTTCTATCCTTTTCTAGATTTTGGAAGTAGATATTGGTATTGTCTTGGTTTAGGGTTCTTACAAGGTAAACAATATAATATAGGACACATTTTATGATATTTTATAATGAATCTTCCAAAGAATTACATACAAGTGCAGGAAGACTATCCACACACTAAAACACTAAATAATCCAGTTGAGGGCCTAGATCCTGATATCTTCTATGAGTCCAGATGAAAATTTAGAGCTCATAACAGGGCCTCCCATAAATCCAACTAGAGGCCAAGACCCCACAACAAAACCTTGTGCCCTTGTGCAGATTTGCTTCATGGATCTCTGCTCGAAAGGCCCAAAGGTCAGTGGTGAAAGCTAGAAAGTGCCAGCAGGATGAAGGATCTATCCTAGCAGGCTGAGGGATCTGAACTGGAACTAGGAAGCAGTGCTCTAGGTAAGCACTAGACCTCTCCGAAAAGTACCACAGCCATCCTTAGCAACAGTGAAGTCTCAAGCTCCCCCAGTGATGAGGAAAGCTGAGTTCCCATCTGGAAAGCCAGTGCCACAAGCTTCTCGATAAGGCTAAGCAGTGTATTAACTTCCCTTCTGGAGCCAGAAAGTGATGCTTAAGATGAAGACCAAAGCTTCTCCGAAGTTCATCGTGAAAGGCAGCATGATAAGGTCCTCCAGCACAATAGCCCAAGAGAACCAGTAACTTCCAACAGCTTCTTCAAACAGCATACCTATCAGTGTTTATTTGACATTTTCTGTTCTGCCTTTATGTTGCTAGCAACAGTCCTCAGGTGGGCCTCCCACGCCCAGCACCACTCTAATTTACTTCAGCTGGGTGCAATAAGTTGATTACCTTTAGAAATGCACTACAGGAGCCAGGGAGATGATTCAGTGGAATAAGCACTCCCCTGACAAGCGCAAGGGCCTGAGTTCAATCCCCAGTTCCACCAAAACAAAACAAAAAAAAAAAAAAA
>PVKA01022369.1:0-37146 GCA_004027165.1 Ctenomys sociabilis
GGAGGAAAGTCAGGGTCATCTAACTCCCCCTCGTCCACAAAGGAAAAAGAATCCAACTCTGCCTGAGAGAGAGTGGGAGTGTTATGTGCGGATGATTTAAGGACTTTCTCCCCCTCGGCAACTGCCTTTTTAACTAAAGGATTCCAATGTCTCTGCTGGAGAATCTCATTAATGAGTGTCCAGTAGGAAAAAGCCATTATGGGAACCTTCTCTGGCCCAAAAATCTTATAAAAATCTTGTAAGGCGTCTCTCACCCTGTGCCATCTTTTTAAGTCATCGTTCCTTCTAAGGGAAGCCAAGGGCACACTTTATGAATAAACTGAAAATAAAAACATAACTGCTTTACTGTTACCTTTACTCCTCGCGCCTGCAATGCTTTATTGAGACTGTCGACAAATATCTCATGCTTACTTAATGCCTGTCCCATTGTCAAAGGAAAAGGGAAAAAGGTTGCCATCCACTTACTGAGATCCAGACGTTGCAGCAGGCAACCACGGCGCAGATCTCTTATCACTTTCACTCAGCCGCTACTCAGACGGGTCCCTCACTGGATCCTCCATACCAGACAGCCCCACGTTGGGCGCCACTTGACCCATCCAGCGGGCCAGTCAACGCAGGTCGCCTGGGGGAGGAGTGGGGACTGACAAAGACATGGAACAGGGACGCGAGAAATGGAGACAAGACAGGATTCTGATCAAGTCTCGTTTATTCAAGGAAGTAAGGTAGCTTATATAGCAGAGGGAAGGGAAGTCAACGTCATCAATGAGGTAGATATAATAGGGTAATGTTATAGGCTAATAACATTCATGTGATCAACCAAAGGAGCTTGTCACAGGAAGTCTAATTAAAAGGACAAAGGCAGGAAGCCATAATGCAGCAATTAACAGGAAGTGTAACTTATATCCTTAAAAGGAATGTAAAGGAAGGCTTCCGGCTTATGGTGCCTCCCACATGCACACAGAAAAATGAGTGAGCGCAAGCACAAATTAAAAAACATACATATATTTGAGGGCTCTGTTCACTAAGAAAAGCTAGAAGAGGCATCATTGTAATGAATGCATGAGGTACTCAGGCATTCGTTTCCAGTCATTCTCCACTAAAAGAAACTGAAACTCTTAGATAAGTGGATAATTTCTACAAGTTTGGGACAAGAAAATTGTAACATGAGCCTGGAAAGCCTTTAAATGTCAAAATGTTTGCAGGTTGCTTAAAAGAAGAATAGGATAGAAACCTGTTATCCTATTGAAAGGGCATAGGGGCTGAGCTGAAAGACCTTTCAGTGAATAAATCTGGTTCAATTTGATGGATTTTAATCCATCAAAAAAACAGAACAACTGTTATTCTAAATTTAAATTAATTAGTACAGTAATAGTACTTAATAATTATCAGGTGTTAAGAACAAATCAAGTAAGTAGTAGAAAGTTTAACAAATCATACATAGTACGTTGATATGTATGCATTGTAGTACATTGGACTAACAATATGTGAACTGCTCATCTGTGACAGTATACACAGAGCTGTCATCAGCTGTATGTCTGAGCATTTTGTCCAGTGGGATAATGTTGGCCAAATGTGGATATTACCAGAAGGATATCTAAAAAAGCTGATAGGAAATTAATATTTGCATTTTAAATACATAGAAATATTTGTAAGCTCTTGTTTGTTGGATTTATTTGACTTCTTTGACATGGTGTTTGTCAATATCTATATTATCCAGTCATGCATAAGAACAAAATAAAGAATTCTCCCCAAAAAGAGTAAAACCCCAACCTTCTTTCTATTGTCCACCAGAATTTTAAAATAATATATTTAATTAACAGTTTAAATCATAAAATCTTTAGGTATTGGTCTTCCTGATGTGAATTAAACTTATTATTTGGAAGCATTTATACATGCTGATTTATATTACTTTGCTTTTAAGAGTCACATTTCATAATACACACCAGCCCAGTCAGGTTTTATATAATCCACACTTTATTCATTTAATAATTGTTTGATTTCAGCTTTATAACTGCAATAACCAACTGGGTACATACTTGTCACAAGTTCACACTCTTCTGTGCCATTGCGTAATTTTCTAAATACAATTTTGAACATCAGTTTCGTATTAACTACATTGCATAGATTTGTATAGATCTGCATTGTATTAACTTACTACATAATATTTCTTTACTATTAATGTGCAATGATAAATGAGCACATGCAATACTTTTAAGGTCACAAATAAAATATGCCGATATTACAGTTTAAATAATGAAATTTAATGTGAAATATTTCATATTGGAAAGTTGAATATGAATACAATCTTCAATTATTCCAGGAGATATTCCCATAAGTAATTAAGATCCAGACGTACAGAGAATGCGCTGCAGAAGATTATCTATCTGGGTAAATCTTGAAAATTGAAAAAAAAATTAGATGACACATTCCTGGTAGATTGTGACCTAAATAATCTAGAGGAATGCTCAATCATAATTTTATTTGAGTATTCTCCATGATTGAAATAGAAATCAAAGATACTTTAAAATTTGGAAAAATGTGATATTGCTCATTTTAAATATGTAGATAACATGAATTAATAGAAGCTAGTATTGCTGTACCATATATATAATATTAAAATACACAATTTAAGATCATATCTCCACTCTGAAATAATCAGTAATAGAACATATTATTATTATTGCATTCTCTAAATTCACTAATGCAAAATCAAAATATTTCAAATGGCTTCATCAATGTCATGCTCAAAGGAGACTTTTAAATATTTTCATAAAACATGAGTTTTCCTATTGCTCAAAATTGAAAAGTATGGAGGTGGCATTCATTAAAGAGAGTTACTAAATATGGATCATATGGCTTTCTACATATCTATATATCCAAAAAAAGAGAAATATCTCAGCCAATTAAAGCACCTGCAAACAAGTGTAGAGACCAGGGATTCAATCCCTGAGCCTGCTGTGCTGGCCCCACCCCTGGGGCATGCTGAAGCTGAGATTGAGACTGGGCATGGTGGCACATGCCTGTAATCCTGTAATCCCAGCACTTAGGAGGCTGTAAATAGGCAGATCACTAATGAGTTCCTATTAGGTAGTGAGACCCTGGACGCCCTATAGACCCTTCCCTAAAATATAAAAACTAAACTAAACTAAAATAGAGTAAATATCTATATATCTATTTAACTATAAAGAGCTGCAGTTTTTCCTTAATGTACAAGTATGTTTCTATGTATGTACATGTGTGTAGGGATGCAGATATACATTATATCTGCATATATGGAACTAGCAGCATTTTTAAAGGTAGCTACCTATTTTATGGTTTTTATATTTTTGTATTGACATATATTCATTTATTTTTTAAATCTGCATTTAAATATATATCTAATCTAATAGTTATTTATAAATGTATAATTAAAATGTTCTGAAAATATTTGTTCCTATATTATTAAATTGATAAAGATAGTATTTGGAGGGCTGGGGAGATGGATCAGTGGAATAAGCGCTTCCCTGGCAAGAGCAAGGGTCTGAGTTCAATCCCTGGTTCTGCCAAAAAAAGAAAAAAGAAAAAAAAAGATAGTATTTGGTAAATATTTACATATCCAGTCAAATCTGGTAACTGTTTATTTGTTTCATATTTAATGCTGTGTATATAATATTTTATAATTAATATTATAAATGTTGTAAAAGATTTACTTTATTTAGGAAAATATAGATTTACTAATTTGGAAGAAAATTTCAGAAATCTAAACTAACTTGTAATTATAAAATATAAAATAAAATTTATGTATTTATTTATTCATATTTTCTATACATGATATTTAGGTCCCTTGTATGGAGTCTGGACTAGGTACATGTACATAACATTTTTTCAGAATTCTGTTTTAAGTCCATTCTCCTTTTTCCTCCACCTTTTGTCTCCCTTCCTATTTGAGAAATGTCCATCTATTTCCTCCTATCTATCTTTCATTTTACACTTTATTTGTAACAGGTTTCTCTTAAGAGAAACTGCAATATTTAAGCTTTGGGTGTGATTTATTTTACTTAACATTATGGTCTCAAGGTGCATCCATTTTTCTAAAAATTACTCAAATTTATCTTTCTTTATGACAGAGTACTATTCCATGTGTGCAAATGTACAAGTTTCTGCATCTATTCAGCCATTGATGGACTTACAGACTGCTTCCAAGATTTAATTAGTATACTTGCTCTGCTATAAGCAATATACACATATTTTTATGAATGTGTAAGTTTATTGGGCCAGAGAGGCAGTTCAGCAGAATAAGTGCTTGCCTGGCAAGCTCAAGGTCCTGAGTTCTATCCCCAGTACTGAAAAAAATAGTTTATATATTTATATTCTACACTTTTAGCATCATATTTTTAATATAAAGTATTTATAATAATTTTCTTTCTAAACTAAAAACCAAAATCAAAACAATTAAAATGTCACCTATAAACTATTTTCTTTGTTTTTGTCCATATTAGTTTTTTTTCAGGTAATGAACAACTTTTTATGTTAAGCATTCACCTTTTGTTAATTTTAAAGATGGTTATTAGTGTGAAGGCAGGTAGCTGAATAGATACAGACAGATGACTGATAGGTAGTTTTATAAAATTTATCATAAACTTTTCCCAAGGATGTCATAAATGGTAGCTGCTAAATGAAAATACTGCAAATACTTAGATATTGACTATTTTGTATCTCTCTCATATCCTACTTCAGTATCTATTTTTGTTAGGAGTTTTTTTAAACTTTAAAGGTGTATTCAATAAATGAAATATATTTGGCATGAGGACATATAACAAATGCATCTTTTATAGGTTTCATTATTTGTTATATACATGGAAACGTATGTATTGGTCTATCCATGCGATCTTTTGAAATTAAATTATCCTTCAGTGAGAAAAATAAAGCAACTTAAGCATATTAAACCATTCTGAAGGTTTAAAATTAGTTTTCCAATTTGAATTACATTTAAATGAATATTATTCTTATCTGAATCATTTAAAATTCTTCTTATTGGTATTAATGTTATAAAAGTTTAAATTTCAATAAAATTTTGTGAGATAGAAAAGATTAATTTATAAAAAATTAATTTTATAACTCATCTCTAGCATTATGCTACCCAGAGAAATGTTCATAAACCACGGATTTATCTTCAAGGACTAGAAATCTGTGATTTTTGTAATCATAGGCTAATTAGTAATTTTCAGACGGTCTGAGATCTGGCACAGTGCCTTTTACCTTAAAGTTATATGACTGCTTTCCCGACTTTCTGCTCTCTGGCAAAATACCATTCTGCCTCTCCACTCTTAAACCTGGTAGTCGAAGATGTCTCAGGCTCCTGTAGGTCTTAAATCATGTCTCAATATTATATCATGTAAACAGTGGGCCTGCACATCTCTCTTTCCCATTTGACCAATCTAAAACAAGAGGGGCATATTTAGAGTACATGTAATCTCCGCTTTTTCAGTTTCTTTTGAGTCTACCCTTGTGTATCTCTAGGTTTTTTTTTTTTTTTTTTGCTATGCAGATATACTTGTTTCCTCACCTGTATTGGAATGTAGTACATCTAAAATATTTATATTCTGTTTCTACCTATAAAGAATATATAATAATTTTCTGAATATAGATAGACTTACTGAATTTTATGTATTTGTTTTCTATAGTTTTTGGAAGACACGAGTTGTAATGGCTGAGTTAATCACAATTTTCTGTTGTTTACTGCATACTATTTTCATTAGTGTACTCAAGGCCTCTTTCAGAAATTTTTTTGATTCACTCACTTGCTGTTATATCCATATTTCATTAACATTTGTCTAGCATTTGAGAAATTATTTAAAAATATTTTATGATGCTTATTTTATGATTTTTACATTAATTTATCAACATATATGTGTTTTCAAATATATATGTATGAATGTACACATATATGTGCATAAATATACATACATGAGAGTATAATATTTACTATCTATATTCAGTTATACCACATTGATTCCATCCACTGTGTCAAATAGATAACTTCTTTAATAAATGGTACTGAAAAACTCTGGCTTTCTATATATTGAAGACTAAAACTAGACCCATACCTTACACTATTTTTTCTTTTTATTTGTCTTTTTTTCTTTTCCTTTCCTTTCCTTGGCCCCTCCCCTTGCTTCCCTTCATATTTCAACACTTGCTTACTACTTTCATAAAGAAGCTTCTATTTCACTTACGATCCACCTAAATGATTGGATATCATCTTATCTTGAGATCCCAAATTCACTCATATCTCCAAAGACGATTTTTCCTATTAAAGTCATGTCTACAGATTCCTGGAAGTAGGATGCCGCAGTAGTTTTAGAAGGTGATTATTCATCGTATCACAAGAGTGAAATGGAGTCATCTTATCATATTTGTATCAGCACTTCCATTTTCATCTTAAAATTTCTCTGTTCATCTACTTTGACCTTTTTCTTCTAATTCACTCTTTTGTTATTTCCCAAAGTTCCTTTAGAAAAGAAGATTTTAGAAATTAAGTGTATTTGATTCTACATACAGACAATATCTCCATCTACCTTAAATTTTTGAATCAGTCTAATCCATAACATTCTTCACCATGATTTTAATATCTTCCTCATGATTTTAACATCATGATTAATTTTAAAATATTTTTAAAACCCAAAGATTAAAACTTGGGTACCTCTCTACTTTCAAGTACTCTAGATTCTAGTTTCATACTAAAGGTCAACAGAAAAACAAGTTGAGCCAAGTACTTTTGGAGAATTTCCCACATTTCATTGATATGATGGCGCCATCAAGATAATTTTCCTTGTAATGTACATATATTGAAAAACACCATTGTTTTTGATAACTTACCAAACCTTGTCTGTTTAAAACATAAATTACAATGCTAGATGACATTTTCCATGTTACCTATAAATATAAATGTAAAGTAATTTAGACATTTGCTTGGATTCCTATGGACTTGACATACAATAAAATTGAATGCTACATTATTGCTTGAAGTAATAATTTTTTACAACCAAACGGTCAGTATATAATTAGAATGTTAGTGCTTTTTAAAAATAATTTTACTGAGAAACAAATAGCAATGAGAGTTTAAAGACTAATTAGTAAGAGAGTTTCAATAATTAATACATTGCATATTGTTGTCTTCTTAGTGGTTATTTATAGTACAAGATGCAGACTTGATATCCTGTCCACAAACACTATTAGAACAACTCTTTCTATTCATTGGATTAAGAGAAAGTAGCTGTATATCTATCCTAACTATTCTGAATATACAGATACAAAATGGTCCTTCATTTGTCTCCCCTTATTTTGTTCAGTTTTTTCCAAGAAGGGTATTCCACTGTCATTTAAATATTGTAGGTGTGTGAATTCAGCAAAATATTTCAATATAGTCCAGTAGTCCATAATAGAAGTGGGTTTTCCGTAGGACTGGCAATGTCAGAAGTTGTTGACTTGAGCCATTTACAGCTCAGCATATTATTTTGGCTTTACTTTTTATACCTCGATTTTATACTTTTCTCCTGGATGATTAAGACCAAGATAAAGCAAGACCTGTATATCAAACAATGTAACTTTTCTATCTGACAAGCTCAGTCAAATCCCCTCAGGATTTATCCTAAACCCTGTACCACAGTTTGAAGATTTTTGGTCAGTGTCAGCCATGTGAATGAGTCATGGCCATTGCTTGACCAATTTGCTCTCTGGGAAAGCATGAAAGAATGTTTTCTCTCCATGTTACTCTCCTTAGGCACACTCTATATCATCAATTACTTTCCTTTGTGGCCATATAATCTCCTTTATAAGAAAATTTGGGACATCACTGAGCTATCTGCTGTTACAGTACAGGTTCTCCTATGTCCTGAGTAATCACTGAACTTGAAAGGTTAGGGCCAATATTTCTTTTTGTATAACTTTTGGTCTGCATACTTAGGTTGTTAACCCCCCAAAAGAGAAGGTTAGTATTATTACCCTACAACATAGACAGTTGAGCTTAATCTCACTATCTGTGTGAATATCAAACATCTTAGACATAACATAGAACTGGTATTTTCCATCAGGTATTGATATGTTAAACTTTAAATCCCTACAGAATATGAAGAAAAAAATTAAAGACATTTAAAAATAGGAATAAACAATTACATTGTTTTACACAAAAATTTAGAAATCTAACCAGATACAGCATTGTAGCAGGACAGTCCAATGACATTTTTTTCTTGTCTCTTGGTTTCATTTATCACCTTTTATTTTTAAACAAACATTTACTTGAGAGACAGTATGGCAGTAGTTGGTATGACATGACAAGCGGTATGTATTTAGAAGACCAGAATAACAAGCATTCCAAGCATGACCCAACTATTACACATTGCTATCTTCAGTGCAGCTGCTTACTTTACAGGTATCAGCATATATAGTTAGTTAGGGTGAGAATCCTACCAATTAACTGCTAATCTCAGAAACCTGCTGAAGATTCTCAGGATCATTGCCTTAACCATCTTGTGTATATAAATGTATGGCTTTGCCCCTGCCATGTTTCCTAGTTTTTCTCCTTGCCCTCTCTTCCTTGTTTAATCCTTAAGTTTTCACTTTCCTTTTAATTGTGTTATACCTTTCTAATTTTATTTCTTCTTCTGAGTTCTTACATTGGGGAGACTATATGGTATTTACACATGTAGGTCTTTTTTTCACTTATATCTTCAAGTGGCATCCCCTTAAATATAAAGGCTTCCAGTTTTTCATTTTTTACAGCTGAGTAATACCCCATTGTGTACAAATAAACCCTTTTTATCCATTCTTCATGTGAAGGGCATCTTGGTTGTTTAAAATTTTAATACAAAATAATTTGTTTAGAGCAAGTGTGTCCAGGCTTGCAGAAAGAAAAATGTGCTTTACTTCTGTTGATTAAAAGTGAGTAGAAAATACCTTTAAATTTGAAAATGTGTAAAATAAACTTTTATTAAGAACATTTATATTATTAAATTTTACTTCTGGAACTTAAATGTTCAATGTTAAATTCTATATTTCCATTTAGAAATTATATTTCATTAACAACCATTAGGTCTCCATCGTCAATTAGTAAAATATTCTCATTAAGTCATCACATAGATATTACCATAACTTTTAAAAGACTATTTTGTAGATGTTAATATTGAAATTATTAGAGCCTATGTCTCAGTGATAATGAACTTGAAATGTAATGTGTGACACAGATACTGAAAGTTAATTGAAGTAGTTTGAGTTGATTTAAAAGTCATTTTCCCTTAATAGTCTGTAAGACGGAAGTGCTTTACATCTGAAGCACATATTTTGCCTAAGCATTCATTGCACTGCTATGAAATGCTAGCAATTATCGTCGTTGGTCAATAATAGCCACTGTTACTGAAAATACTAGTCATTCCTAGTAATAGTTATTACGATTAACACATATTGTAAAATATTGTAATGAAATGTTATAATTCAGCGAGCTGAATTTATTCATTCCTTCTCCTGAATTCACAGTATCTCATGCCTGAAAAAGTTTCTCTTTATTTTATCATACTTAACAAAGACACTGAGTTAAAAGTCTACTTAATTTTCATAGACACATGTGGGTCTGTTTTTTTATAATAAAATTTGCTTGCATTCTGTGATTACAAAGTGTTCTATTTATACCAAAATTCAAAACTTACAAACTTACAAAATGTTTTGACCATAAATGAAGTTGGAATGATTATTAGTAATACATTATTTTAAATAAGCAGGTGAAACTTGAATATCTAATGATTCTTTTTGGAGTAGAAATATTTAGACTTTTCTACTTTTTCTTTCCTGAAGTGTGAATTAAAAGGCAAATAATTGGGTATCTTTCAAGGACTGATTGTTCATTTGACAAAAAATACTATTTTTGATTCAGCTGCTTGAGCAGTCTTTAGAAATGCTTTTCCCTGCTTTGATAGCTTTTCTATTTTCAGATTTATATGACTCCATTTTTATTCAAACTAACATTATCGGACAGATACACACAAAAATACATATCATATGCTTGAAATTATCTCTTTAAATTGTGCCAGTGGAAACATTCTGAAAAACTTTACAAAGCATCTCTGAGTCTTCATTTTATTACATTCACTAATGAGATGTTCATATTCTCTTCGAATTCTGTAGGCTGTCATGTTTTTCTCTGTTTAAATCCAGCAAATACGAACCTCTTCTGGTTCTTTATGCACACATTTCTCGTTGATGTGGACTCTCCCAGCTTGCTTCAATGCACACCTCGCACATTCCGGCAGTTCTAGAATTTATGTCTTAACACCGCCTTCTACTTTTATTTAATGTCATAAATCATCTCCTTCATGTGAACACTTCATACAGTGAAAAACTATTTATAAGGCATCACTTCCTAATTGTTATTGTTGCATGGTTGGTCTCCCCATGTGCTGAAATAACACATCCTCACCTAGGGAGCTTTGATCCAATGAACTGCCCATTCTTTCCATCCTTGAGAGCTTTCCAAAGCTCCTGGGGGCTCAGGAAACTGCCGACTTAGTTCTCCTCAGTAATTATAGTTCAGCAAGTATCACACCAACATCGTCTATAACCCAGCAACTTTGGCAACCATATATAAAATGAGCACAAATGGTCTTACCAGGAATAAAGATCAATTTGAATGTTCAGTTTAATTATCATCTTTACCAATTATTTTCAATTAGGGAAATATCTGTTTCTCAAAGGAACTGAAGTGACTAATCCGTTCTTCATAATGGAACTGAGATAGAAACTTTCGGTGAATAAACGTAAAGTTTTGGCCAGACATATAATTTGCTGTTAAAGAATTTTTTAGCATTCACACATAGGATTGCTACATATGGTTTTAATGGACTGTAATTGGCTATTCTAGTTATGCTTCAAAATGTCAAATACGGCCAGACAGATAGCTCAGAGGATTAAAGCTCCTGCTTAGGCAGAACCAAGGACCAGATCCCCAGGGTGCTACACTGGACTCACCCCCAGGGGCATGCTGAGACAGCAATTGAGACTGGCAGTAATTACATGCCTGTAACCCCAGCACTTGGGAGGCCGAAAAGAGGAAGATCTCTACAAGTCCAATCTATGTAGTGAGACCCTGTAGACCCTGTACTAAATAATTTTTATAAAAATTCAAATATTATTTTCTTTGTTTGTTCAAAGGTTTGCTTCAGTTCTCCTGTTTGCTTATTTTTTCTCTAGTTGACATATCTTTTATAGATAATAGGATGTTAATGCTATCTGTTCAGATTGTGTTATTGGTTATTAGATTTTTCATGTGTATTAAAATTTGTTTTATATAGCTGCGCGCTCCCATATTTTGTGCACACATATTTATGACTATTATCTTTTCCTCTTGAAGTTTCCCCTAAAAAGTATTTAGTAAACTTTTTTATCTCTTTTGATCATTCTTGCATCAAACTTCCAACTTTCTGAGTACAGAATCACTATCCCTGCTTTTTTCTGAGCTCCTAGAGGATGTAGTAATTTTCAATCTTTTCACTTTAGCCTATGAATTTTTTTTTTGTTGTTGTTGTTGTTTTTTTGTCTTTTTGAGACAGGGTCTCACTATGCAGTTCAGGCTGGCCTTAAGCTCACTTTGTAGTTCAGGCTGGTCTTGAACTCACAACTCCTGCTTTGGGCTAAATGTGTTTCTTGTATACAGCATATTGGTGGATTTTGCTTCCTGATCCACTGTGCCAGTGTGTTTCTTTTAACTGGTGAATTAATTCCATCTACCTTGGTGGTTGCAACTGATACGTGTTGGCTTGTTTGTCATGCTATTTCCCCCCTATTGGTTCTCTACTTTTCCTGTTTCTATTTTTGTTTGCCCTTTGGGGTAGGTTCTTTCTTTCTTTCTTTTTTTTTTTTTTTTTTTTTTGTTCTTGGAATTGTGATCATTTTGATTCATTTCTAGAATATCTTTTAGTACTCTGTGTAGGTTTATTTTGTTGCCATAAATTTCTTTAGTTATTCTTTTTCATGAAAGTATTTACTTCTTCAATTTTCAAAGAGAATTTTGCAGCATGTATCAGTACTCAGTTTTAATTCGTTTTCTTGTAGCACTTGTAAAACTTTGTTCCATGCTCTTGCTGAACTGCTGCTTTGTGCTGAGAAACCTGCTATTTTTCTGAGGGGATTTCCTTTAAATGTATCTGTTTCTTTCCTCCAGTGGCTTTTAGTATGTTGTTTTTGTGCTGAAATTCTTCAATATTAATTATTATATATCTGGGTATAGATTTATTTTTGTTGATGCTATTTGGAGTTCCACAATACCTCTGTTATTTAATGCCATATTGCTTCCCCATATTTGGGAAGTTTTCTTGCATTACTTCTGCCAATATTCTTTTTATGTTTTTTGTATTGGCTCCTCCTTTTTCATTGATGCCTATTAGTCTTATGTTACTCATTTTGCATTGTCTTTCAGCTGTTAGATTATTTCATGGATCTTTGTTCTTTTAAAGAGATTTTTCCTTACCTGTTTGCTATGAGCTACAGTGTCTTCAGGGTCTGAAAGTCTGTCTTCACTTTAATGCAAGTGGTTTGACCAACTTTTAATGGAGTATTTAATTTTCTGTATATCTCTTTGAATCTGCTTCATGAATTCTATATCTTTCATACATTGTTCATTCAACATTTTTCTATTATCTTCTATTTTTTATTACCCTTCCATCATTTTTCATCAATGCCTTATTTAGAAATGCTTAGTAATTTTTCATTATAGTTAGCATTTCTTTTCTTCTTTCAGAGATTATTTCTGTTCTGAATCCTCTGTCTCTCCTTCTGCAGTTGTTTCTTTATGTCAGTTGCTATTATTTCAGAGATTTCAGGTGTGCGACTTCCACTTCTGCTATGATGATGTGCTCTGGGTATACTGTGTGTGGGCTCAGGGCCTGCGAATGCTTTTTGCTCCTCATTTTGTCATTTTCTACTTCAGAGCGAACTCCATATTTTGATTTATGTATTTCTGTAATTTGAACTTCTCTGAAGACATCTTTTCTTCAGGTATCTTTTCTGCATCAGAGATTGTTGTTTTTTGTGTGTCCCAATATTTTGTCTTTCTATTCATTGCAAGTGAGATATTGGTTTCCTTTTGGCATTGTCCTTTGTCCTTCAGTATAGGACTTTGATGAGGTTATTACCAATCATCTCTTGATATTATTACCCAAAGGAGAACATATGGTTAAAGTAGATATGGTATCCTATTTACAGTAGTGTAATTAGCAATACTAGTAGTAACAAGTGAAATTTAGAAATTGATAACTGTTGTAATTAATTGTTTTGTTTTTTATGTGATAAGAGCAATCATCATAGCTATATAACAAAGCAGATCATAACAAGTTTCCATATAAACTTGTTCCCCAGTGTTCTATCCAAGCACCTCCCCTTCACATACCTGGAGTCTTCCAAGCCGACTAGGTCACCTACATTCCCTCCTGCCTCCTCAGTGCCATGAGAATCTGCTGGGAGTCTGGGCCATAGTCTCGGCCCAGCGTGGCTGAGCGGCATGTTTCAGCCAACACTGTCCAGCCACAGGCTCCTCCGCCTCCTCCTGGGTGCGCTCTGCCAAACTCGACCAGCAGGGCCTGGCTACAGGGCTCCCCTTCCTGGTTCTGCTCTGCCAAACTCCACAGGCAGGGCCGGGCCACAGGGTTCCTCCTCTTGGCTTCACTTCCTCATTTTTCATTGTTACTTCTGATCAGGATCTAAGAAAATAAGATTTGTATGTGTGGCAGGTAGAGACTTCAGTTTTTTTTCTGCAGGTTTGTGCATTTTTGCACATATGTTAACATATATAATATAGTTAGAAATATTACTCTCAAGATAAAATTATAATCAACTTGAAAGATATTTTTCTCTTCTTAGCCTTAAATAAAAGAGATTCTCCCATTCTACTTTCGAATGGATTCATGCAACTATGTGTCTGAGGCCTCCTTCAGAAGGAACTTGGCACTTAACTTGGCTCTGAATGGTTCTTTAATTGGAGCACGTTCCCTCTGGCCAGTGCTAAATCTCACTACTGCAGCACAATTCTTTCAGTGTTCTTTACTTGTGTGTGAGTAAATGAGTCAGTGCGAATTGAATGAATAGCTGCTTCTGTACAACATCTGGAAACTAATCAGAGTAACAGAAAATGTTTGTGTTTTAAGGGAAGAAATCAAAAGAAAATTTCACCATTGATTTGGAATGTCAGCATCACATTTTGTGGCAAAAAACCCAGAAGACAAATTAAAAAAAACAATAACTTCCCCTAAAATATTAGGGCAAATATTTCAGTGTGTCACAAAATTAGGACCACTTCATTTGTAGCTGTGCTTCATTCTAGAACTTACATCTACTGATAGATTTATGACTTTGTGCATCTAATGTGTATTTACAAATCAACTACAAAGACAGATGGCCAAAAACATACAAAGAATCTGGTTCTACAGAGTATTCACTGTTATTCATGATTAGCCCAGTTAGCGAAAATGATAATTTATTTCTCAATACCATACTGTCAATAAGCTAATCTACTTTAAAAAAAACTAATTCCATATAAGGAGGCCTCACTGTATTGCAACATCAAGGAGAGTTTTTATTGGAATGGAGAACAAGAAGCAAGAGGAAGCAGACCAGAAGGAGAAGTAAGAAGAACGAAAAGTAGAGGAAGAGGAGGAAGAAGAAAAGGAGTTGGTGGTGGAAAAGTCTGTCTGTTTCTTCAGGAGGGGAGAACTAAATCAAAGTGGAATTTCTATGTGGTCCTTGAGTGGCACATACCACAAATGCCTTTGTCAATTTAAACTAATTATTTGGAACTCAGGTTAACTCAGTTACTCAACATGGAGGGCTAAAGCAAGTTTGGGATTTTAATGAAAATTTTTATTATTTTGAATTTTGAGTTCCTCAAAAGTCAGGAACTGACTGTACTTCCATGGAAATAAAATCTGACTGGAAAGTAAGCCTTAACATGGCTCTTGCAAATGAACATAGTCATATAAAGGGAACATAACTGCCAACCTCCTAGAGGTCAGGGTGCTAAGGTTGTGTTCCCTGAGTCCAAGATGGATCACCATGAACAAAAGAGTAGGAAAAGCTTGTGGAGAAATACCTTCTGCAAGACAGGAGGGCTCCCACAGGTAGGTTAGCACTGAGAACTTTTGCCCAGGGTAATTTATACAGAAAAGTCACAGTGTGGTTAAAACGTGGGTCAAACTATAATCAAACTGTAGAATGGCAACTATAGCCTCTTAGCTAATATTGGTCCAGTATGCAAAGCTAGAATTAGAGCTGCGTGATTGCTGGGTCACTCCACTGATGGTATTTTCCTTGCCATAATCCCAGCAGTGTTGATAGAGTATTAAAGGGGACAGAAAAAGTTTTGCTTTGCCCTTTTGCTCTTCTGCTTTTGCTGCCTTCTGCTCACCCAGTTGAATACACTATTTCCCCCATGCCATGTACCACCCTGCCTTCAACAGGCTGACTATGGACTGAAACCTCTGCAAACTGTGAGCTAAATAAATATTTCCCCTTTGATTTGGGGGTTGGATAGTTTGTCTTAGCAATGAGTAAAGTAAATAAGGTAGTCTTTACTGAAAACTTGATTTAATGGAATCTTCACCTGCTTTGCAACAGGTCAAAATTTGGGCCAAGAATTCATGAGATAAAATCACCACACTTTCTTGCTAAGGTACCATCAGTACTCTACATGCCACGAGGTGCTCATTTAAGAAATGCTTCAGTGCTGGATGTGAGATTGGGGCCAATGATTCTACTGGCACATAGACTCTCGTGACATTCAGGACCAGGCCAAGATTTGAGTTTTAGAGGGTTAAGATCATGATGTTCCAGAAAAGGACACATAACTGTATTTAAATAAATGTAGACTTTTTTTTACCTGAGAGGATAGATACCCTCTGAAAATAAAGTCTAGTGTGTTTTCTTAGAGCAGAAATTAATGTAAAACCTGGTCTTCCTAGGGGTGAAATACAGCGACAGCAAGGCACTGCAGCTCCCTTCAGTGGAGAGAGGCCTGCATTCCACTGTGCCTGAAGAAGTTCCTGATTGGCCCAAAGTACTAGTTAATTTATCAATTCATGAAATCTGCAAAATTCTGCCACTTTTACACTTTCCAAGCTACGTTATCTATGATAAGCATGATGTGCTGGAACTGAAAAATATGTCAAGGAAATTTCTAAAGTAATTGTTTCTGTGTTTTACTATAGTACAGTTTTTTGTTTTTTTTTTTTCAATTTTGTTTCATTTTACTTTGAAGACTAAAAGCAAAAATAATCAGCACAAGTAAGGACAAAAACACGGGGGTAACATATAACAATACATATGTTACAGATTTTCAAAATAAGAATAGCTTTTTTTTTTTTTTTTTTTTTTGTACCAGGGATCTAACTCAGGGCTTTGCACTTGCTTTGCACTTGCCAAGCAAGCACTTTTTCTGCTGATTTATCTCCTCAACCCCAAGAATAGCTAATTAACAATGGTTGTTATGCTGTCTATTTTTATCATCAAATGTGTTGCCCAAAGTAACAGATACAGTTATACAAAATTAGACAAATAAGAGAAAACAATTAAGGTCTCTTCAGTACAGTTTCAAAACAGGAAGGTAGGGCAGGGCTGAAGCTGGCTGGGAAGGCGCCACGACGCAATTCTGGAACACCAAATGCAACAGTTCTCATGGACTTTTCCTGAAGACTTGGGTAGGTTTTGGCCAGGGCGACCTGGGTCTGATGGCTGCTCAGGGCTCACATGTGCCTCCCCGACAGCGCTCCCTACACTGCAGGGTGCCTTTTCACTTTTGCCTGCTTTCACTCAGCCCACACTTGCTCTGCCTCTTCCTCTAACCCTAAATGTCCTCCCCTCTACTCTTAATAAATGTGAAACCTCTCAAAAGGTACACTTGCTTCATTCACTTCTTTGTGAGGAACAGAAAGGACCTAGAATTCACTCCAAGGAGATCCTAGCCACCAAAACTAGTAACGTTAGCACCTTCCTCTCTTTTAAGATTTTTAAGTTGCATTGTTACTGTTGTTCTGGCTGCGTGTCCACCCTGGAATTGAAGGTGTTTCAGAAGCTGAAATACAGAACCTAGGCCATGCCAGCCGTATACTAGGTGGCAGGCTCACTGATTACTATTGACAACAACAACTGAGGCTGTGTTAGGAAGAGACACAAAGGGGATAATTAGACAGAAATTTAAAATCATAAAGTATAAGCTTCAGAGAGGCATTCTGGGAATATTTATGTAGTTGTGAATATTACCGTGGTTTTGGAGTAGAAATTTGTGAAATATGGCTATAATCCTGGTCTTCCTCTGGACACTCAGGGATGTCCCTCTCCCCCACCCAAAGACTAAACTAGATTCACAGGAAAAAGTGTAGGGTACCAGCAAATGCAGTAGATTTGCATGTGAAAACAGACCACTTACAAGTAAAATGAAATGGCAAACTCATTTGCAGATGAAAGGAAAAGGCTGGAAAAGAAGAAAAAATATGCCTTTTAAATTGAATTTGTGTCCTTTTAAAGCTGTGGTTTTGATTTTATAAATTACAATATTCCTTGTCTCCTTTCCATCTATTTTTTTGTGTCTGTCCTTATAGAGAGATGGAACAATTTTTCCTTATTTCTCTTATCTGAACTACAAGACTTTAAGATTTCCTCATTGTCACTCACTAAACACTCATAAAATAGTCCTTTCCACAATTAAATTATTGACATACTTTTTTTGCCCTCCAAAGTGAAGAATCAGCCAGAGCTTTTTCATGGCCTACCCAAAGAAAGAGAATTGTTTTTATGAGTAAATGGAAGAAAAGCAAACAATAATATTCAGAGATACTTGTTGTTTTTAATCATGTATTTATTTGTTTATTTATTTGTTACAGGGTTTCATTATGCAGCTCAGACTCATTGTGATCCTCCTGAGTCAGCTGCCCCAGCCTGGGATTACAGGCTTGGGTCACTATGCTGGGTTTTGGTCTGAGTGTGGCATGCCCAGGGTTCTGGAGCCAGCATAGTATGCAGTACGGGGATAGAACCCTGGTCCTTGTGCTTGCCAGGCAGGTGCTTACATGGCTGAGTCATCTTCCTAGCCTGTTTTTCTTTGCTTCTAATAAGCTTTTTAGAAGCTTATTAAACTCTTGAAAGCATACCAGAAACTCTAAAATCTGAATTTGTGACTCAGCAGAATTAGAAAAACTGAAAAGAACAAGATTAAATAGATGTCAGTAGACAGAGTCTCAGGAGATTTCTATACCAATTCTAGAAATAGAATTAAGGTTCAGTGTGTCCCATTGAGGAAAAAACAAATTTCAGCATATGTCAACAATTGTTGATTCATAGGCAAAAATAGCTATGTTTAGTAGCTGGTGCCTGTTTAACATGGTTATAAAATAAAGCTTAACTGTCATGTATTACTAATGCTCTCTTACTCTTAAGAGAAAATTAAAGTGTGAAGAAAGACAGCTCGTCAGTAGGGAAAAGGTAGGCATTATTAAAAAATATTAATAGAGAATCTCAGTGACAGCATTTGCAACTAGCTAGACTCTACAGTTAGAACAATTAGAGAAAGAGAGAAAAAAAAACCCAGGTGCCACAATTATTATAAGAATTTGCCCCAAAGGCAAGACCTCTGAGCCAGCTAGACTTTCTGAGACTCTCTAGGAAATCCACGCCAGCCCATTCTGCCTTACAACTCCCCTGAGCCCCTGTCCCCAAGCCCGCCTAGCTAGTGAGAAGTTTTGTAACTCTTCTGACCCCCTGATCCACCAGAGCCTAGCCCTGTGAGTGTGTGGGAGAACTATTGGCTTCTGGTGGCCACTGCCATCCAGAGACCCTGCCCCCAAGACCTCTGAGAAAAGGAGAGTTTCTGAGAGTTTCTAGGCAATCCACCACAGCCCTTCTAGCCCTGCAACTCCCCAGAGCCCCTGCCCCTAAGCCCACCTAGCTAGTGAGAAGTTTTGTGACTCTTCCGGCCCCTGATCCACTGAGCCCAGACCAGTGAGTGTGTGAGAGAGCTTCTGTGCTCCCTGGTGCTTCCTGGGTCAGGGACCCAACAAAGGAGAACCACAGGCTCACAGCTGTGCCAGAAGGGCTGCAGCAAAAAGGAACTGAACACAACAGCTAGGTCCAGGCCAGTCATAACTGGATAATTTCAAACTTAATAGATTGGAACCCAAATCTCATTAGGCAATAAGGTTGTAACTGCACCAAAGCTCTATACCAAAGGTCAGAGGTCAGTGCTATACAAAATGACAAAGAAAAGGAGAAAAATGCAATCTCAGGCCTTGAGTCCACCAATAAGTGCAGAGGACACTAGCTCAGCTAAAATGAATCAATTAACAGAGGCAGAAGCAAAGAAATAACAGCAGAAAGGTATAGAGGCACTCAGATCAGAATTAATGCCTGAAATAAAAAAAAAGAATATTTTGAATACATAGCATCCAAAGTAATGAATCAAATCCAGAAACATATAGGGGAAACCCAGCCCACTTGTTCAGATACCCAGAACAAGTGAAGAGAACACTATTCCAGCTGAAACGTATGAATGAACAGTGTTGCAAGCAAAGAAACAACAGCAGAAAGGTAAAGAGGAACTCAGAGCAGAAATAATTTCTGAAATGAAAAAAAAAAAAACAAATCTTTGAAATCATAGCATCTGAATTAGAGAATCAATTACGGAAATATATGGAGGAAACCCAGTTTAGAAAAAACTATGCAGTAAAAGAATTAATAGCTACCTCTAAAGAAGACATTGATTAAAAAAAAAAGAGATTAGAAATATGATGGATGACTTGAATGAGCAATACAGGAAAGAAATAGATCGCATGGAGCAGAGTCAAAGAAATATAGAAGAACTTAAAATCTTAATCACGAGTCTATAAAACTGAGTGAAAGTAAAGACAGTTTCAGATCCTAAGGACTCTGGTGCAGCTAGTGAAAAGGTGAGAAAGGATCTCTTAACAATAACAATGATGCAGGAAAATGTAATCCATCACCTGCAAGAAGATGCCAAGATGAACAATGTGAGACTGATAAGCATCAATGAGAATGAAAGAGTCAATACAAATGATATAAAAAGTGTATGGGCTAAAGTAACAGAAAAAAAAAACTTCCCAAATATGAGGAAACAATCCAACATTCAGGTAACCAAAGCATACAGAATGCCAAATAACTTCAACCCAAGTAAAAACACACTGAGACATATAATAGTCAAGATCCCAGAATTCCAACACAAAAATAATATACTGAAAGCTCCTAGAGAGAAGAAGCAGATCACATTCAAAGGAAAATCCATCATAATTACAGCTGACTTCTCTACACAAACCATGAAGGCAAGGAGAGCATGGAGCAGAGTTCTTCAAGTCCTGTATGAAAACAAATTCCAGCCCAGACTATTATGCCCTGCAAAACTCTCTTTCAATTTTGACAGAAAAGTGAAATACTTCCAAGGCAAAGAACAACTAAAGAATTTTATGATGACAAAGCCATATCTACACAGGCTGCTTAAAGATGTTCTAGAGAGAGGCCAAAATCATGAGAACTCCATGAATAAGAATGGAATGAACTCACTAAATGGCAAACAATTACACACAGGATAAAAAGGAGTACCAACAGCAGGTAAATATCATGACCATCATAAGTCAAAACATTTCAGTTATAACCACCAATTTAATGGACTTAAGTTTGTAAATATCATGACCATCATAAGTCAAAACATTTCAGTTATAACCACCAATTTAATGGACTTAAGTTTGCAGATCAAAAATTGGAGAAATGGAAGGGTTGCAAGGTCAGCCAACATTTTTACCCTAGCCTTTCAAGGTCAGTGAAGACTCAGGACTTAGGAGAACCTATACTGTAACATCATGGAATTCAGTGTGCCTCAAATTTTCTGATCAAGGAGCTTATGGGGCTTGGGAAAGAGGAATGGGATTGATGGTGTATAGTGTGTCTAAGTCATATGGAGAGAAAACTTTCTCTCAGGGTTTCACAGAGAGCAAACTGCTCAAGCAATGGCTGTGACTCATTGACATGGCTGACACTGACAAAGGATCTACAGAGTGAGGTAGAAGATTACAGGATAAACCCTGAGGGGACTTGCCTGACCTCATCAGATACAAAAGTTACATCTTTTGTTATATAGGTCTTGCTTTATTTCGGTCTTAACCATCTAGCAGAAAAGTATAAAAATGAGCTATATAAAATAAGGTCATAATAATAAGCTGAGCTGTAAATGGCTCTAGTCAACAACTTCTTAGGATAACCTGCTGTTATTGTGGACTGCTGGACTGTGTTGGAGTGTTTCACTGAATTCAAACACCTATAATAACTGAATGACAATAGATTACTCATCTTTGACAGGACTAAACAAAAAAGAGGGAATACAAAGGAAGAACCATTCTGTGTTTGTATAAATACTACAGATAGGATAAATATGCAGTACTTTGTGTAATTCTATGAGAAGAAATATTTGCACTAATAGTGTTTGGAGAGTATATCCTGTCTGCTCTTTGTACTATGGATAACCACTAGGAAGATAACAATGTAAGAAGTATTAATTATTGAAACTGTACTATAATTCAGCTTTAAAAAAAAAAGATAGGTATACAGCTACATTGTGTTAATTCACTGAATAGCAAGCTTTAATAGTGTGTGTAGATAGAGTATCATGTATATACTTTGTACAACAAAAAGCCACTATGAAAACAATGTGCAATGTATTAATTCTTGAATCTGTCCTAGTAATTTGATTTTAAACTGTCTCATTGCTATTTGTTCTTCAATAAAATAAAATAAATGTAAAAAAAAAGAATTTGCCCCAAAGATTTAACAAAGCAATGAAGAATCAAGTGTCCAGAACCAGAATGCAAGGCCCCTTTGAAACACTTCCTACTTGTGGCCTCTGTAATGCCAGACTCAAGCCCAGTTTCTAGGGCTGAGTCCCCTTAAACTTCTGTATAGGAGACGCTTCCTCGACAACACCACCCTGAGCAACAAGGAAATCAAGGCAGGCATGAGGTAAGTGAGGTCCTTAGCTCAGTTCCAACAAATCCTGCCAGCCTTTAAAAAGCAGGTGCCAAGCCTACTTCACATAGTGATCCTCTTTTCTGTTCTGGGGCCCTGATTGGCTCTAGGCTCTTGATCAAAGCCTTAGACAGCCAAGCCTAAGGGGAACCCTGATGGGAAAGCCTCAGCCCAGTGATACTTTCCATGTAGACAGAATCAACTCCTGGACTCCAGGGTACAACTGTGGCCTGCATCTAAGACCTCAGCAATAGCACCTCTGATCTCCAAAGCTCATGTTCAACTGCCTATACCTGTGAGACTGTGAAGGACTTTAAATTCCTGTGAAAAATTATAAAATAGAAAGAAACTCCCAACTTGAAAGATATCTGGGAAGAGTTCATATCTTCTAAAATCAAAGAACGAATTTTAGAAACAAGGGAGCAGAACCTATTTACTGGGGGAAAGAAAACTTCTGTCTGAGAAAGGGATAGAAAGGGACCCAAGGGGGTTGGCAAGGAACCTGCTTTTCCAGGGATTTTTACAGAGCAAAACTATGAGGTGATGCAGGGTGGGAAACAAGGGGACTCAGTAGGAAGGCCTTGAGTAAGACAAAACTATGGTCACCCAATAAGATTGTAAGCATAATTGCTTAAGTAAAATTGATTGAATCAATATCAAATGGGGGAAGGGAGTCAGGTAGCAATCAGGCATGAATACAGAACAGGGGCTTTTTTTAAACCGAGTTGGTTTAGTGATTTTTCCTAGCTTTTTCAAGGTGATTATTAACTATTTAATATAAATTAAACTATTGAATATAAATCCCTGATATTCATTCTAGGGAGGTATGTGGGTCTGTAACCCAGACTAGACATCCTGAGTGATGCTGGCTTCATTAAGCACAGTAGAAAGTCCCCTGGGTGTCTTTTTTCTCCATATTTGAACCCATTAAATCTTTAGAGAGAAAGGGGCAAAGCCATGTGTTAGCTGTCCCTACACTTTTAACAGCTGTGAAGTAAGGGTGGAATGTCTCAAAGCAAAATTCTCTCAGCCATTTTGCTGAACCCATGATGGGTCAACTTGAATCCTTTGATGCCTCTTGTACTTAACCTGAATGACACCAGTTAGGAAAACTATCTCTTGCTTTTACTCAAACAACAAAAAGCCCAAGAACGGTGATGGCCCTGCTTTTGTGTACTCAGTTGTTTTAATTAAATTTTAAATACTATTAATTTGTTCTACTTAGGTCATCTGGTGTAGGATGGTAAATTACCTGCACCTAACAAATGAAAGCTGTAGCTCCACCTGCAATTTAAGACAAGGAGAAAGGGAGTCAGCTAGCATCTGTTTACACACACCTTTCAAGGGCTGGACTGGACTGCTCCACTAAATCATCAGGCATTTTTCTTTTAAGATAAACTGATTTTTCTCTTCAGGTGGGAAAAAGTCAGTGTGTTAGTTAACAAGAAAAAAGAGAAGAGGTTTCCTCTAATTGTTCTTGAAAATCAAAGGGTTAGAATGTGTGGCCAGCTAGTGACAAAGAATAAAGATGATAGCAGGTGACGTAGTGCAGTTGTAGCTTCAAGATGCTAGGCAGACTCTATATCTATTTGTTCCCCTAATATTCAGGATGGGACACCATTAATCTTTGCAGATTACCATTAATCCCAGTAGCACACAAAGTAGGAAAGAAACACTCAGATTGAAGCACCCTGAATCCTAGAATCACACTAAACCAAGAGGAAAAACTACTTCCTCAACTGAAGTAAACAGAGACCAGATACATTTTAAAGAAAAAAATATTAATATGAAACAAGAAAGAAAAACCAACAATTAGAGGAGAAAAGGTTGCTTTCAAAAATAAGCAAAGTAACAAATACATGGAAAGCAAGAACCCAGGGACTAAGTACAAACAGCTAGAATGAAAAAATAAAGGCATACATGATCGTGGCTATTTCTGTGGCCAGACCAGCAAGCCCCACCCTAGTACTCTGAGAAGAGTCTCATGATTCCTGACTTAGGAGAGAGAGTGAAGGAAAGAAGGAGAGAAGAAAAGAAAGCCTCGGAGAAACAAAAATTGGGTGCAGCAGGGCCCTTACCTTGGTCACTAGTGAGCCTCCCTCCTTGCCAGTTACCAAGCTGTTATCAGAATCCTCTGGTTGTGACAAAATGTTACTGCACAGCTCCTCGGAGAAATGCTCACAATGAAATACTACCACATTCAGGGCTGCTCACCTCTCTTCCTGCACTTAGAGTCCAAGTTCTTCTCAACTCAAATAATTGAAAAGCAGTGCAAAGTTCACCTGAAAAGATAAGGTGAAGACCGAGGAAAAATTAGCCCCACAGTGTGCACTTGGGCTTGTAAAACAGAAGAAAGCTGCACAAAAGACACTCTACAGACTATGATGTGGGGGTGAAGCTCCCAACTTGAAGACACCTGAGATGAATCCATGTTCTCTAAAACCAAATAATGAATTTCACTAACTGCGGAGGTTAAGAACTGAATGTATTTATTCGGGGAAAGAAAGCTTCCACCTGAGTGAAGGACAGAGGTGTGCCTGAGCAGGTTGCCCAGCAATCTGCTTTTCTAGGGATTTTGGTAGAACAAATCCATGAGGATCCTACCCATGCCCACCCAGCCTGAGAGACTGGCCTGAGACAGCAGGGCCAACTCCAGCAGCCTCCTGGATCCCATCCCACACTCTCCCAGTGAATGGGAATTTGCACGACTCACCAGGCTTCCCAGATCAGTGAGTGTGTGGTGAGTCTGAGGGAGAGCCATTGGTTTCTTCCTGTGCGTGCTACCCGGATCCCAGCCCCCAAGCCCTCCAAACCAGTGACCGGCCTGAAACCTCAAGACCCACTCACTAGCAACTTCCTGGATCCCCTGCGCTAAAGCCCGCTGAGCGAGTGGGAATTTCCCTGACTCCCTGGGCATCAAGGCTCAGTGAGTGTAGAACTCCAGGCCCACCGCCAGAGAGACATGTCCCACCGATACATGTTCCTCACCCCTCATGCAGCCCCAGACCAAGCGCAGCTTGGCCTGGAGTGAGGGCTCCAGGCCCGCCGACCCAGAGGGAGCTTTCCCAGCCTTCCTGAGTTCCAGCCTATAGCCCCGGACCCAGTACAGGTTGGCTGACCCAGCACAGCCTACCCGATAAATAAGAACATCCACTGTCCTTTTGGGAGCCCAGCAGACCCACCATGGCTCAGATCTGCCCATCTAGAGAGCAACTTGCCTGATACAGAAGGGCCGACTATGGCAATTTTCCAGATCCTCGTCCCAAAGCCAGCCAAAACAGTGGGAATTTCCATTACTTGTTCTGCATCCCGGTTCACTTTGTGCTCACCTTACCCAGGAACCAACAGAGGAAAACCACAGGAGCTGAAGCAAAAAGGAGCTAAGCGCAACAGCTAGATCTAGGACAGGGATAACTGGATAATCTCAAACTTAATAGACAGGCACCTGAATCTCATGACACACTAAGGATATAGCTGTGCCAAAGCTCTGCACCAAAGGTCAAATGTCAGTGCTATACAAAATGACAAGGACAAGGACAAAAACGCAGTCCCCAGCCTCAAGTCCACCAGCAAGGGCAGAGGACACTAGCTCAGCTGAAATGCTTGAATTAACAGATACAACAGCAAAGAAACAACAGCAGAAAGGTATAGAGGAAACCAGATGAGAATTAATTCATCAAAATAAAAGGAATATCTGAATACATAGTATCTGAAATAAAGAATCAATTCCAGAAACATTGGGTGGAAAAACAATGCTCACCCAGAACAAGTGCAGAGAGCACTATTCCAGCTGAAACATATGAATTAACAGTGTCTGAAGCAAAGAAACGACAGCAGAAAGGTCATGAGGAACTCAAAGCAGAAATAACTTTTGAAATCAAAAAAGAATTCTTTGAAAAAAAAAGAATTATTTGAAATCATAAAATCTGAATTGCAGAAACAAGGCCAGAGATACACAGAGGAAACCCAACTTGGAAGAAACTCTGCAGAAAAACAATTAATAACTACCTCTAAAGAAGATATGGCTAAAAAATTGAGGAGATCAGAAATATGATGGATTCCTTGAATGAACAATACAGAAAAGAAAGAGAATGCATGAAATGGAGTCAAAGAGATATAGAACTAAAAATATCATTCATGAGTCTTCAAAACTGTTTGAGTGACAGTGAAGACAGAGTTTCAGATCTTGAAGATGCCGGTGCACCTAGTGAAAAGGTGAGAAAGGAACTCTTAAAAACAATGAGAATGCAGGAAAAAATAGTCCGTCACCTGCAAGATGACACCAGGATGAACAATGTGAAAATAACTGGAATCAATGAGAATGAAGGAGTCAATACAAATGACATAAAAAGAATTTAGGAAGAAGTAAAGAAAACTTCCCAAGTATAAGGAAGCAATCCAACATTCAGGTAATCGAAGCATACAGAACACCAAATAACTTCAAACCAAGAAAAGCACACGACACATATAATAGTGAAGATACCAGAAATCCAACACAACAATAAGACACTGAAAGCTCCTAGAAAGAAGAAGCAGATCACATTCAAAGGAAAACCGATCATAATTATAGCCGACTTCTTTACAGAGACCATGAAAGCAAGGAGAGCATGGAGCAGAGTTCTTAAAGTCCTGTATGAAAACGAATTCCAGCCCAGACTACTATACCCTGCAAAACTCTCTTTCAAGTTTGAGAGAGAAGTGAAATACTTCCAAGACAAAGAACAACTAAATAATTTTATGATGACAAAGCCATATCTACACAGGCTGCTTAAAGATGTTCTAGAGAGAGACCACAATGACCAGAACTCCATGAATGAGAACGGAAGGAACCCACTAAACAGGACAGACAATTAAACACAGGATAGAAAGGAGTAAACAATAGCATGTAAATATTATGACAACCATGAGTCAACACATTTCAATTATAACCATCAATGTAAACAGGCTCAATTTACCAATTAAGAGAAATAGACTGGCACAGTGGATTAGAAAACAAAATCCAACATTCATCGACTCAAAGTCAAAGGATGGAAAACATTACTACATGCCCCAGCACCTCCGAAAATATCAGGAGTAGCAATTCTGTTCTCAGTCTCAACTTCAAAACAAGAAGGATAAAATGACACAAAGAAGGCCACTATATATTGGTCTGGGGAAAAGTTCAACAGCAAGAGGTAACACTCATAAATATCCATGCACCAAACACAGGAGCACCCAACTATGTAAGACAAATCTTGATGGACATGAAAAGCCTAACATCTAAGACCACAATCTTAACAGGAGAGCTTAACACACCCTTATCTCAAAAAAATAGATCAACCAGACAAAAAATTAGCAAGGAAGTAGCAGAACTGAACCAGAGCTTGGAACAAATGGACCTGGTGGACATATACAGAGTGTTCCACCCAACCACAGCTGAATATACATGTTTTTCAGCTGCACAGGGGTCATTTTCCAACATAGACCACATACTAGTACAGAGATCATGGGTAACTATATGCAAGAAAATAGAAAATATCCCATGCATATTATCTGACCACAGTGCAATGAAACTGGAAATAAATGAAAAAAGAAACCAGAAAAACCAGCTCAATTCATGGAAATTAAACAACTCCCTACTCAGCAATCAATGGGTCACAGAAGAAATTAAACAAGAAATTCAACAATATCTACAATTCCATGAAAATTCAAGCACAACTTACAAAATTTATGGGATGCAATGAAAGCAGTTCTTAGAGGGAAAATCATAGCTATGAACTCACACACTAGGGAAACAGAATGGGAACAAATAAACACCCTAATGTTGCAACTCAGACATCCAGAAAAAGAGGAGGAAACGAAACTTGGAGCGCAAAGACAAGAAGAAATCATACATATTAGAGCAGAAATTAATTCAATTGAGATGAAGAAAACAGTTCAGAGAATCCACAAATCAAAAAGTTGGTTCTTCAAAAAACTAAATAAACTTGATAAGCCTTTAGCCATCCTCATCAAAAAGAGGCAAGAAAAAATTGAGGTACATGCAATAAGGAACAAAAGGTGAAATGACCATACACCCAGCGGAAATTCAGAAGGTTATCAAGAGTTACTTTGAGAATCTTTAGGCTTACAGTATAGAAGACACAGAAGAAATGGACAGATTCCTCTAAAGGCACAAATTACCAAAACTGAACGAAGAAGATATAACTCTCAATAAGACAATAACAGCCAACAAAACACAAAACGTAATAAAAAGCCTACCGACAAGGAAAAGTCCTGGTCCTGATGGATTCACAGCTGAATTCTGAAAGAAATTTATGGAAGGTATAATCTCTACATTCCACAAACTCTTCAATGAAATTGAAAAGGAAGCAGTCCTCCCAAAATCATTTATGGAGGCAAGTATAATACTGATTCCAAAACCAGGGAAAGACACAATGAAAAAGGAGAACTACAGGCCAATATCCCTCATGAACATAGATGCAAAAATGCTCAACAAAATCCTGGCAAATAGAGTACAGCAAATCATCAAGAAGATCACACACCATGACCAGGTAGGATTCATCCCAGGGATGCAAAGATGGCTCAATATTCGAAAATCTATAAATGTAATATACTATATTAATAGACTGAAATCTAAAAACCATATGATCATCTCAATTGATGCAGAGAAAGCTTTTGACAAAGTCCAACACTCATTCATGTTCAAAGTCGTACCAAAAATTGGAATGGATGGACTCTACCTTAACTTGACAAAAGTCATCTATGACAAACCAAAAGTTAATATAATCCTAAATGGGGAAAAACTGAAATCCTTCACTCTTAAATCAGGCACAAGACAAGGATGTCCTCTATCACCCCTCCTATTTAATATAGTTTTGGAATCATTAGCAATAGCCATTAGAAAAAGAAGGAGAAATAAGAGGAATAAAAGTAAGGAAAGAAGAAGTAAAATTATAACTATTTGAAAATGATATAATATTTTACTTGGAAGACCCCAAAAATTCCATCAAGAAACTACCAAAACTTATACGGAAATTCAGTAGCATAGCAGGATACAAAATCAACACTCAAAAGTCAATAGCATTCCTCTACACACATAACAAGCACACTGAAAGGGAAACAATAGAAACAATACCTTTTAAAATAGCACCACAGAACAGGGCTGGGGAGACTGCTCAGTGGAATAAGTGCTTCCTGGCAAGTGCAAGGGCCTGAGTTCAAATCCCTGGTTCTGAAAAAAATTTAAAAAAAAAAGGACGTTTACAATAGCACCACAGAAAATGAAATACCTTGGGATTCACTTAACCAAGGAAATCAAAGATCTTTTCACAGAAAATTACAACACCCTAAGAAAAGAGATTATAGAGCATTTCAGAAAATGGAAAGATATTCCATGCTCCTGGATAGGAAGAACCAACATTGTGAAGACGGCCATACTCCCAAAACTGCTGTACAGATTTGATGCAATCCCTATCAAACTGCCACCAACATACCTCCCAGACCTAGAGACATTGTTCCTAAATTTTTTTGGAATTACAAACGACCTAGAATAGCAAAGGCATTCTTGGCCAATAAAGACAAGGCAGGAGGCATCACAATTCCTGACTTGAAATTACACTACAAAGCCACTGTGATAAAATCAACATGGTATTGGCAACAAAATAGACCTGAGAGCCAGGCGTGGTGACGCATGCCTGTAATTGCAGCACTCGGGAGCCTGAGGCAGGAGGATTGTGATTTCGTGACCAGCCTGAGTGATAAAGTGAGCTTAAGCCCAGCCTGAACTGCATAGTGAGACCCTGTCTCAAAAAAAACAAACAACAACAACAAAAAAACAAAACAAAAATAGACCTGAGGATCAATGGAATAGATTAGAAGGTGCAGAAGCATCTATGAACACACTCAGCCATCTGATCTTTGACAAAGCTGCCAAACACTCACTGGAAGAAAAATAGCCTCTTTAACAAATTGGGCTGGAAAACTTGGCTTTTTCCTTGCCAAAAACTAAAACTTGACCCAACTCTATCACCATGCATTAAGTTAAAGTCAAAATGGATTAATGGTCTAAATATTAAAACAGAAACACTCAATCTCCTGAAAGAGAAAACAGGAGGAACTCTTGAAGACATAGAGGTAGGTAAAGAGTTCATGAACAAAGATATATTTGCACAGGAAGCACTTGAATGAATCAACAGCTGGAATAAACTCTTCCTGAGGAGTTTCTGCACATCAAAAGAAATTGTCAACAGAGTGAAAAGACAGCCTACAAATTTTGAAAAAATCCTAACGAATAAGAATGAGACAAAGGTGTGCTATCTAGAATATATAAAGAACTAAGATATAACAGGGCTCTCAAATTTAAAGACCCAATTCATAAATGGGCATCTGAGGTGAATACACACTTCCCAGAGGGCAAAATTAAAGAAGCAAATAAATATATGAAAAATGCTCCACGTTGCTAGGATTTTTGAAATGCAAATAAAAATAACACTGAGATACCATCTCACTCCAGAAAGTATAGCTATCATGAGGAAATCAACCAATAACAAATGTTGGAGAGGTTGTGGGGAAAAGAGAACACTTCTTCACTGCTGGTGGGAATGTAGACTGGTATAACCATTGTGGAGGTCAGTGTGGAGACTCCTCAAAAGAGTAGGACTGGAAATCCCATTCCCTACTGGGAATATTCCCAGAGGAGCAAAAACATTATATCACAGTGATATATGTGTACCTATGTTTATAGCAGCACAATGTGTGATAGAAAAATCTTGGAAACAACCAAGATGTCCGTCACATGAGGAATGGTTGAAAAAAATTGTGGTATTTCTGTATAATGGATATTTCTCAGCTATTAAGAATAATAAACTTGACGCATTCATATTGAAGTGAATGCCACTTGAACATATACTCATAAGTGAAAGAAACCAGACACAAATGTGTAAATATCATATAGTCTCCCTAGTATAAGAAGCTAAAAGAAGATATACAAATAGAAATGTACAACAACAACTAAAAACAATTGAGTCATATAGTTAGGGAAATCTGAACGGCATATATTGCAGGGCAATAAATAGCTTTTCTTCTGGATGGTTAACACCTGAGTTCACAGATCAAAACTGGAGAAATAGAAGAGCCCCAAGGCCAACCAACATTTTGTCCCTAGCCTTTCAAGGTCAGCGAAGACTCAGGACCTAGGAGAACCTGTCCTGCAACATCATGAAATTCTTTTGAGCCCCAAATTTTCTCAACAAGGAGATTATGGAGCCACAGAGGAAAGAGATTGAAGTTCTATAGTGTGCCTCGGGAGAGTCACATGGAGAGAAAACTTTCTCTCAGGCTCTCACGGAGAGCAAACTGGTCAAGCATTGGCTGTGACTCATCTACATGGATGACGCAGACAAAGGATCTACAGAATAAGATCCGAGATTACAAGATAAACCCTGAGCGAACTTTACTGACCTCATAAGAAACAAAAACTACATGTGTTGGTATATAGGTCTTGCTCTATCTAGTTCTTAATCGTCTAGGAGAAAAGTATAAAAATGAGGTATACAACATGGGGCCATAATAATTTGAGCTGTGAATGGCTATGGTTGACAACTTCTTCAGATAACTCACTATTGTTGTGGAATGCTGGAATTTGTTTTCGATTGTGTTGTAGAGTGCAGGCACCTAAATTGGTTGAATGACAGTGGAGTGTCCATCTTTGACAGGTGTAGATAAAGGAAGGGGTATAGAAAAGAAGAATCATGATATTTGTGAATGGACAGTACAATTGGGATAGATACACTGTGCTTCTACATAATTCTATGAGAGACAAGATTTGCACTAAGAGTGTCTAGTACTATGGACAACCACTAGGAAAATAACAAGGTAGAAAGTATTAATTGTTGAATTTTTGATATAATTCATGTATAAAAATAAGATACGTAAATAGCTACACTCTTAATTTACGATATGAATGTCTATAAGTTTATCATGTATGCACCTTGTATAATACCAAAACATTATGAAATCAGTTTGCAATGTATTAATTTATTGACTCTGTCCTGTCAAGGTGTCTTAAAACTGTCTCATTCATATTCAATAAAATAAAAAAATTAAAATTAAAAAAGAACATATCTATGAGGTGAGGTAGTCCTAAAATGGGGAACATGGGAACTTACCCATGAGGTGGGACAAAACTGTGGTCAACTGATAAGATTGCAAGCACAATTGCTGAGGTAATTGATTAAGTCAGGATCAAATGGGAAAGTGAGTCCTGTAGCAAGAGGGCATGACTATGAAGCAGGAGCTTTTTCTGAAGGGGCTGGGTTAGCGGGATTCTTCCTGGCTCTGATTGATACATATTTAGAGAAATTAATCCATCCCCAGGGCGACACAGAGCTGCATGTGTTTATTCTTTTCTCTTGAGGTCTGGCCCACAGTGGGAGCACCTCTATCTCCCACTGCTGCAAAGCCATCTTGTCTGCCATTTTCTCTCCTTCTAAGAGTCTGGCAGTGTCTGACTGCTTATAATACTCCCATAAAAAAGAGATACTTCCATGTTGGTGGCCATGAAGCAAGGATTATAAGGAAAAAGAATGCACCTTTCCAAATAATACCTCCAGTAACATGTCCCTTCTAAATACCAGCCACCTCTGAACACGAGCATTGGAAGATGTTGTAGATCTGAACAAGAAGGACAGATGTTTGATGTCAGCTACTCAATATGCATCTGAACATTTATCTAAATACATGTGAAAACATCTTATATGTGCAGATACTGTATGAAACACACAAAGCATAAAAGTGAAAGTGGTGAGCTGGGCTTGGTAGCGCAGACCTGTAATCCCAGCACTCGGGAGGCTGAGGCAGGAGGATTGTTGTGAGTTCGAGACCAGCCTGAGCTACAAAGTGATCTTAAGGCCAGCCTGAACTGCATAGTGAGACCCTGTCTTAAAAAAGACAAAAAAAAAAAAAAAAAAAAAAAAAAAGGTGAAAGTGGTGGATGTAGTGCTTATTTAGATTTTCTACATGATTGTATTTTTTTGGTGGCTCAGGCTGCTGGAAGGGCAGGTCTAGTAAGGCAGGTGGGAGCTACGATCGAACCATGGTATCCTGCTCCTTACTGCTTTTATGTGAGCAGGCGCTTAAAGAGCAAGCCCCCGCTATTCTTACACGAGCACTGATTCACTTAAGAAGAAAAAATGAGCTAACAATTTTTTTAAGAATAGATCTTGACACAGAGGCAATGTTCATAATAAGATGTGGATATGAATAGAATAATATAATGCTGAATTAACATGGATAGCCTACAGTCTGTTATAAGTGACCTATATGTGAACATAGACAAGATACAATCAATATAGTTTGCACTTGAATAGCAAACAAAATCTAACAATAGTAGGGGTAGGGTATTTGGGATCCTGGAAGAGGAATGATGCTCTTATGTCAAGCAGTCTGTAGCAGTGACAGGCATAGCACAAAACCTAACTGATCACACCTTCCACCTCCCCCTGGACTCTCTGATTCGTGGAATACTTGGAACCAGTGTCAAGAGATGGTCCTCCAGTATGCTCTTGCTCATGGAGGCTTTGGTGATCTTCATTATAGCCCTGATTTTGGTCTCTGCATTATTAACCTTCTTGTCTGCCTTGCTTCCTCTGGACCCCAGAACATCTATTTCCATATGAAGACAGAGCCATGCTCCTCCCCACTGCAGACCACTTCTGGTGATCCTTGGACCTTCCAGCCACAACAGAGAACAAGGAGCAATGAACTTGCCATCCAGTATGCAGAAAAAGCAAGAACTACTATGCCTGGGAACAGGGGAGGGGCTGGCAGGTAGTCAGATGCCAGCAGTGGGAGATAGTCTCTGGAACTGCTGGGCCTGCACAGGAAATTTTTTTCTGTAGTGTGTTGAGGATACTTGAACTGTAATGGCCTTTTTTTTTAAAAAAAAAAAAAGCAGGCAGAAATGCAAACCAGCCTCAGTGGATTGAAACATACCCTAAATAGAGAGGCCACTACAGACAAACCAGGAGGCTGAGCTAGGGCATCTGCACCCTGTGGGCTATGTGGAGTTCAAAATTAAAAGCATATTAAGGATAAATCATAAATATTCAGGAGTTGAGTGTGGAACACCCTGAAACAAACAAGTAATGTGATAAAATAAAAGAAAGTATGATAAAATAAAAGAAAAAAGAAAAAAAGACACTGTTCATCTCTCAAATTCTGGTGGCATTTGGACATGTCTCTTAGTCATATCCTACACTGCAATAATCCTTTCACTTTAAAACAAAAAAAAATACAAGAATAAAAGAAAGAAAGATTGAATAAAAGAACTCAAGAATATCATTTTCATAATTTAAAAGGAAGTGTCAAATTCATTCAGTTGCACATTTTCTCAATAAGACTGAATATATCAGGCTGGATGCAGGCAGTACTCATTGATCATGTTACTCCATTCACCAGGTTTCTAATTGGATGTTGGAAAGTGAGAACAGTCAATTTGGTAATGTAAGGATGAGAATTTGCATGGTGACATCCTAGTTTTGACAAACTCCAGAACACCCTGCCTTTTATCTACATTATGACCACTTCGCTTCCTGGTCCTAGAGCTGCTCCAACTCTTCTGTTTTTGTTTTTTCTTGTGGCCTGTTCAGCCCACCTTAAGGGCAGGCCTGGGGCAGCATGAGGTGCTGGGGATCAACTGCTTGCTTGCCCACTTCTCCACCTCTTAAAGTAAGTATTCCAGTCAGGTTAGTTGTGTGCCTCAGCTGACCCATCAGAGTCAGAACCCCCGCAAAATTGTGCTTAGATTTCTTATGTGATTTCTTATGTGACCCCAATAAAACCATATATATATTTCATGACAAGCATATAGAGAAAAAGGCACATGCTTTCCAAAGAGGGTTGGTGATGCCTGCCATCCTTTTTCCTGCTAACAGGGAATCCACACAAGAATTAGGTCAAGGTCAGGGCAAGGGAGGTAAGGAAGCAGAGCTGGGTACTAGGAAGAAACACTCAGAGCAGCGTGCATTGGGTTCTAGATCCTTCTGTGCTTGAAGCAAAATATGTCTCCAATTTTCTTTTCTTAGCACTTTATAATTTTCCGTTATACAGCATGAATAATTTTGTGAGGTCCATCTCTTCTTAACATTCCATCAAGAGACGGAATCTCCTTTTTGGCTAAAAATTAATTTAAATCATTTATCTACAAGTTCTTAGTCAATATTATAGAACTATGCATGTTCAAATAATCATTTTTATATATTTCACTCAGTATGAATAAAGTTATTTGAGTATGACTTCGTTAAAAATTGTTTCAAACACTTTAGCTAGAAAGTAAAATGGAAGATATTTTCAAATTTTAGTTCCAGAAATTCAGACCCTGTTGACCTTGTACTAAATTTTACACAGAAATTCACATTAAGTTTTTAATCTCAAAATGTGTATAATTAAAGTCTATGGGCATCTTCTGGCACATTGGGTGATATATGTACACATCTTGGTCAATAACATATACTTACACAAATCATTTTCTAAGTGTGCTGCTTGTATCTTTTCATGATGCTTTTCAAATTTTGTCATTGTCATACAATAGATATAATTTCTACCTGCTCCTTAATTATGTTGAATTTCTAATTTTGGTATTTCTGTAATTTAGTGTTTATGTTTTATAGTGATAATACAAACTAGCAACTCGTTTCTGTACCATTCAACCATTTCTGACCTACAGACAAACACACATACTTCTACACACAAACACAAATGCAGGTTGAAAGCACACAGTCCAATAAAAGAGACAGCCAGACAGCTCAACGTGCCAGGGTTACATCCTGGCCTCACCCTCAGGGCCCACTGAGATGGAGATTGAGACTGGGCATGGTGGTATGCTCCTGTAATCCCAGAGCTTGGGAGGCTGAAACAGGAGGATAACTATGAGTCTAATCTGTGCAGTGAGACCCTGTAGACCTTGTACTAAATATATTAGAGAATTAGAGGGTGGGGGAACAGAAAGGCTCTTAATAAGTTTAAGCTTTTCATCTACTTCTTGTTCTTACTGAGTTTTAAAAAATTTATTATCTATTAAAAAATCTAAATAATAATTGCTCAATAAGTTAAACTCGATGTAGTTATGTCAGTTCAGTGTTGTTGGCCACACACCAAGACAAAGTTGCTCAGGCAGAAAATCCTCCCATGACACCAATGAGGGTGTGAGGGAAGGAACGCTAGGAGAAGTAAAACGCACTGCAGCAGTAGAAGTGAGAGGCATTCTGGAATGGGCAGTGTAGTATAAACTTCCCCTGTGAATGTCCCTGAGGCTAAAACCAAGGGACAGTTTCCAGTGGAATCGCACTGCCCAGAATGGGGTGTGTCCTGATGCTGTACTAGAAGAAGGTGGTTTTCCTAAGAGAAGTGTTGAGAAAGCCCTTGCAGGCCCAGACAGGATGCAGAAAGAACAGAGAAAGCCTGAGTGGCCTGGCCGAGGTCTGCTGGCATCCCATCAGGGCAGTGACTTGGTAATCTTTTTGTTGTTAAATGAGGTGGGTTGAAATAGATGATCTAGGGCTGGGTAAGTGCAAGGGCCTGAGTTCAATCCCTGGTTCCGCAAAAAAAAAAAAGGTGAAATAGATGAGCTATAAGCACTAGTCAAGGACATGCACAATAATATATAATAAAGGCAATAAGATATTAATTTCTTAAAATATTCTTTTTTATTTTTTAAAGACAGTACTAATTAAAATTAAAACTGAAAAAATTACAAGTGATACAGAATTGTACTGAACAAAGCAATATGAATTTCCCAGTAAAATACATTATGAAATTCAACTTATGTAATCTAATTAACAGGAATATATCATGATCTAGCATAGAAATTTTTAAAATTTGAATTGACTAGATCCAAGTGCAATCATGTTTAACCATAACCGGTGATAGCTGAGAAAAAATGGATATGGTCGACAATTTCTTTGAATAACTCCCTATGGTTGCAGAATGCGGGACTGTGTTGGATTGTGGTGTCGAGTTCAAGCACCTAAGGTAGTTGAATGTCAATGGAGTGCCCACTTTTGACAGGTGTAGACAAAGGAAGGGTTGTAGAAAGAAAAAATCATCCTGTGTGTGTATAGACAGTACAGTTGGGTT